>JAEQBH010006540.1:0-217369 GCA_016808115.1 Tetrastigma voinierianum | reverse complement strand
GATGCATTCCATGAAGTTGTGCCATCAACATACCACCAAATGACAAGCTATCTAACAAGCATTAAAGAGGTTGACTCATAACCAGTCAAGTTGCACAGTTGCTATCAATTGTCCAAGGAGCACAAGAAATGCGGATTCCGACCGTACTCGACGATCGCACTCGCATAGAACTCACAAAGATGCAACCCACATCAAGGCAAAAGAAAAGGACCTATCGGCTGTGGATCCACTAAAAGAAGTAGAGTTGACTTAATTTATAGTTCACCTACATCAGCTCCTTCGGGTCCCATGAAGAAATGGAGCGCCATAACTACGCCACAGGCAACATTGATATATTCTACCAAGACACTCTGATATGATTGGGATAAATCTGACGATGGCTTCTCACAAACTTAACGTCCTCCCTATTGCCAAGCCAGTAAGGCAAAAGGTAAGGCGATTCCACCCGGATTGAACCAAATCATTCAAACAGAAGTAGACAATCTTCTAACAGCAAGTTTTATAAGGGAAGTAAAGTACCCCGAATGGCTGGCCAATGTGGTGGTGGTACCAAAAAAGGTGGTAAGTGGCGCGTATGTGTATACTACACTGACCTCAATAAGACATGTCCCAAGGATAGCTTCCCCTTACCACGTATAGATCAAATCATGGATGCAACAATCAGGCATGGCATTCTATCGTTTCGGGACGCCTTCTCTGGGTACCATCAAATTCCTATGCATCCGCCTAACATAGAAAAAATAGCCTTCATCACACCACACGAATTGTACTGCTACAAAGGATGGTGACTAAGATATTATGACAGTTGATATCGATGAAGGTTTATATCGATGATATGCTCATCAAATCTAAAGAACTCCCCCATCATACAAAGCATCTACAAGAAACCTTTGAGCTATTACAAAGACACAGCATGAAGCTTAACCCTTTAAAGTGCGCATTCTGCGGTCACCGAGCAAATTCTCCCGGGCTTCATTGTAACTGCAGGGGGATAGGAGGCCGATCCCCATCCAGCCCAAGGCCATAATGGACTCGCACCCGCCTGCAAATGGGTACAAAGAACTGACTAGTCAACTAAATTCGCTCAAGTAATTCATATCTCGCTTCACATATCATTTAAAGTCGTTCTTTGCCACCCTCAAGGGAGCCCCAACAGGCCGGTTGGAATCAAGAATACGACCAGGCTCTCACAACAATCAAACAATATCTCACCGAACCACCAATTCTTATTAGCCCTAAAGCCAACGACACACTCTATCTTTACTCGCGCTTCAACTGATGAGTGTAAAGAATATTCAAAGAAGATGATAGTCGGAAACAGAGACCTATATTCTTCAGAAGTCCCCGCGAGGCGAACCTAATATACCCGTCTCGAGCAGCAAGACTAGGCACCCGAGTAGTCGCTAAAAACTCTGTCCCTACTTCTAGGTGCACCTTATCATTAAGCTCACCAACCTCCCTCTAAGAAGCACTATACATAAGCCCGACCGTCAAATGATGGCACTCAGGTACATTGAGTCGAGGAGTTCTGTGATTCAATATGTACTCGTGTAACGCCAAAATAGCCCTTCTTGTTATATTACTTATAAGATTTATGCCATTTTTTTTTCTTTTTTACTATTCTATTTGTTATGTTATTGGTTTTAGATGATAGAAATATTGGTAAGTGAAGTGTACTCTAGAATAAGTAGAAGGACTAAAATGCAAAAAATGAGAAAAGAAAGCCAAAATGAGATGAAATTAAACAAGGCCTTGTAATGGAAGAGGGAGGATAAGACCAAAAATTCGGTCTAGAATGGGTATTCTTCATGTTTGGAAATGCAGAGCTTAGGTTGTTGTGGTTCGAGGAAGAGTTTCATTATGGGTGTGATTGTTTCATTTTTTCAAAGTTTTGTAAGAAAAAAAAGAGAAGAAAAATGAAGTGGATTTGAAGGTTTTAAGAAGAGCAAGGTATGGATTTCTTCCTTTGATTGTTAGGAGTCCTAACTCATTTCGTTTTAAAGCTAGGAGAACGTAACTCTTCCATCTTCGTATAATTTTTTCGAATTGAGCTGAAGCTGCTTGGATTGTTTTCAAGCTATTTGTGGGTCTTAAATACATCAAGAAGGTAAAAGAGATGTATAGGCTTTGAAGGAATTGCTATCAAAGTTTTTTTTTTTCAAACCCATGTTTTTGTTTTGGCCATAACATGGCCTCTTGAACCCAATCTTGAGATGGCATAAGAACTATGGCTGAAATTTTCTGTTAAACAGAGACCTAAAGTAGTCCGTAAAAAGCAAATATGTTGGTGTTTCCAGATGGACCAAAAACAGAGTCTAGAAATAGGAAAATTTCTAGGCTGTGGTCAGTTTTGTTTTGGCCATATAGCCATTAGTCATCCAAATTAAGTGATTCCAGTTGGAAAAGAACCCTAATAGGTAGACCTACAAAATTATAGAAGGTACCAAGAAGAAACCCTGACCCAAAGTCCCCTGTTTTTGAGACTGAAATGAAAATACTTCTGCAAGTTGTCAAGGCTATCCTCTCATGGTACAATTTTGGTGTTTTGGGGCCATAAGTTAAGTTAGCAATGGATCCAAACATGATGATTCCAATTTCTACTGGAAAATAGCACTCAGGAGTTATCATTTTCAAGGAAGTTTAAAAGATGACCTATTTGTTCCTATAAAATTTGCAAGTGTGAAGGTGTATTGTGAATCTAATTCTAACCAAAAACCCTAGCATGCACGACCACTCTTTGTTTGTTCTCTGATTTCAGACGATGGTGATGGATTAAGGCCGTGATGATAAAACCAAAGAAAATCAGGACCCAAAGAAGAGGAGACAAGAATCAGCAACTTTGGTTTGTTCTTCTACATTTCTCTTCTTGTTTCTGAAGGTTAGGCTGATTCACATCAAACCTGGGCGGTTATATAAAATCAGATGTGTGATTCGCTTGAAACTATAAATAAATTGGTTGGGTGTTGGTTAATTGATCTCAAGTGCTTAAATGATGAAAAAGTGGAGTTGCAAATGTATGCTTAATGGCCGAATCATCCAGTCAAATGTGTATTGGTAAGATGGTTCGGCTTTGGTGCAAAATTATCGCATGTATGTGTTTAAATTAAGTTTCCAAATCAAGTAAAGGTTTGGTACTGAAATAGAGGCGTGAAACCTATGCTGAGTTAAATGAAGAAAAAGTGGATTGGATTATGGCCAACAAGTAGATATTGTTTCTAATGAGATTATGTGTAACTTTTGTGAGCGTAATTATTGACTCTGAATAAATTGGTTTTAAAATGGGTTAATCGATAGCCAACATAGTGGTAAAGCAGGCATATTTGGTTGTGTCAGGTTATCGTAATTTTGTGAATATAATCTAAAGCAACTTTACTTTATGACTAATTATTACCCTTAAGAGAATGTTAGTCATTATATTCGAGTTAGGACTGACTTGCATACCAATATGGGATAAATGTAGTACTACTTAATGATATGTTTTATAGTGAAATATTGATCCCGTGAGTCTGGGACAAGACGTAGTGTACGTAAATGTACTGTAATCCGCCCAGAGGCCTCAAATGACAACATTGAGTTATTAAAAGTAAAACTAGAAGCCAAGAGTCTAAACTAAACCGTGCCTGGGTGATTCCGCTATCCCTAACAATTCAAAATTTTCATCAGATTCATTTTATACAAATCTATTAATAAACATGTGGAATTGTGTTGTGATCAAAATACTAGTATATGCAAGCATGAAAGATGGAATTATCGTGTTTTTATATGCTAGATAAAATGGAATGGAATGTTAAACTAGTATAAATGTTATATATATAAATATTGCATTTGATTACATGAGCAAAGATGTCGAAATGTTGTTTGGAAAATATGCTTGAATGCTGTGACTTATAATGTATGCCTATAGCCGAATATTATTTATATCTACATATATATGTTGTGTTGATTTTTTGACATGGGAATAGAACCGTAAAGAACCACTAAGTGTGAAAATGCTTAGCGCGTTGATTTCTCATGCGCAGGTACCGTGTAGATAGTGGCAAGACTGAAGACCTGAGTTAGAATCTCGCCATACAAATTTTTGTAGAGATACAAAATGTTCCGCTCATGCATACCACTATATTTCATGATATTATGTGATTATTTATGGAAATCAAAGATAAGTCTTCATGATAACAAGGTGCGAACTCCTAAGAATATTTTTGTAAATGTTGGAAAAGTAATGAATATCATTTGTATCAATATGTTGTACTAATAATAGATACGCCATCTGAAATGGTATGATGTATATTTCATATTAATGGAATGTAAGAGAACACTTATCCATATATGTATGTTTATATGAAACGGCTTTTATAAATGATTTTATGATCTGAGTTCTTGACCACTCATCATTGTCAGACTCAGTAAGACACCTCATCTAGCATTAAAAGGGTAGATACTAGTCAACTTCTTAGCATAAATTCTCAACAAGAAACAAAATCGCATAACTTCGACCGGTGGATCCTTCAATGTAGGATGGCGATTAGCTATTATAAGAGTTGGACTGGACCGTAACTGGTGTTTCCCATACAGGGAAATAATAAAGCAAGCCATATCGTTAGATTTCCCGTCTGGTCAACAGGCCGAATACGGCTAATCCTAGTCAATGACCTTGCACCTCAAAGATCCCAGGACAAAACTATCATAAGAAGTGACTCTCAATTGGTGGTAGGGCAAGTAAATGAGGAATATGAAACAAGAGACCAGTGCATGACCTAGTATGTGAGTCTAGTCAACCTATGACTAGGAAGCTTCATAGCTTGGCAACTGGAGCACGTCCCAAGAGATTCAAACGAAAAGGCAGACGCTTTGGCAGTTGTGGCCGCGTCCCTACCTATAAAAGAAACAAGGCTCCCCGCCTCATCTACTACCAAATTCAGTCACAATTACTATCAACTGGTAAACAAAATGCAGGGCATGCCCTTCGATGACTCTAATTATCCGCTATCTGGAGCTTCTGTGGAGAACTGCTTCAGATAACAGAGTCGAGGCCCACAAGATCTAGGTCTAGGCGGCTCGATTCTCCCTCGTGAACGATCAACTATATAAACGGTCCTTGGACGGGCCCTACCTTAAGTGCCTCACCACCAAATAGGACAAGATGTATTAGCAGTTCCATGGATGGGGTATGCGGAACCATCTGTGTTACAGGATGTCAGCTCCATGTAGCCCATACCCCAAGGGTACCATCACAATCCATGCAGTAAATGCGATCACCTATGTCAGGAAGTGTGACCTCTGCCAACGACAAGCCCCCGTGTCGAAGGTGCCAGCACAAGACCTAATGACCATAATGAGCCCCTAGCTCTTTGCTCAACAGAGAATGGACATCGTAGTGGCCACCGCCCACGCCTCTGGCTTTGTAGTTAAGCTTATTACCGGTCATTACCGACTATTTTTAAGAATGATAGAAGTCAAGCCTTCGATCCATCAAAGATAAAGAGGTTGTTTAAATCATATGGAAGAACAAAGCAAAGGGTGTTCTAATACCCTAATCTATTGTACAAGTATAACGGGCCCTAATTCGATAACAGATACTGTGAATTTTTGCAAGGAATTGAAAATCAAAAACCTATACTCGACCCTATGATACCCACAAAGCCATGGCTAAGAAAAAGCATCTAATAAGACCCTCATGTCAACCTTGAGAAAACGCCTACACTCAGCCAAAGGAAAGTGGGTGGATGAACGACTAGGGGTTTTATGGGCTTACAGAACAACCAAATTCTAAGTCGATCAGGTATCACCGCTATTCTCACATATGGGATGGAAGCCATCATCCCTATTAAATCGATGCCCACCAGACGAGCAGAAATTTCAGAAAGCAAATGTCGGCCGTGAGCCAAAGACCTAGACACAGCCTATCCCTGGAAGTAATCGCATGATATAGCGTCATATCACAGAGGTCAGCATGAATTCAGACAACCGACGAGTAAATCACAAATGCATACATTCCTAGCCGAAGAATTAGTCTTAAGAAGGGTCTATGAAAACATGGCCAACCCAGCATACGGGAAGTTCTAGCCCAATTGGAAAGGGTCATACACCTAGTTCAAGTAGGATAGCCGGTCTCGATGCATAAGTAGATAAAGACGAGACCTGACAGCCCTGATGGAACGCTGCGCACCATAAAAAATATTATCAATAATGTTTTCTTTGAGGATACTATTATCAATAAAGATTATCTTGAGACATTTCCTCCAGTTTATAATTGCTTCAAAAAGTCCAAATATGGTCATTGGTCCTACCGCATCAAAAAAGTCTCAGATATGGTCAGTTTGGCCCCCACTAGCATCTAAAAAAGTACCACATGGTTGTCATTTGGCCGGCATCTATAAAAGACCATATTTATGGTTGTTGGTCTTGCTAGCATATAAAAAGTCCAGATTTTGGTTGTTGTCTCTACTAGCATCAAAAAGACTAGATATGGCTTGTTGTCTTAGTCGCATCTAAAGTTCCTGTGTACGGGTTGTTATCCTAATGGCATTCCAAAAGTCCACATATGGTTATATCCCGGCATTCCAAAGCCCAGATATGTTTGTTTGTCCACTGCATCCAAAAAGTCCAGATGGTTGTTGTCTTGTCGAATTTTCATATATTTCATCAAATGTGCTAAAATGTGCCAAAGATTACATAATACGTGATACTCGGTGGCAAATAAATAAGACCATCCAAAACCCCCTAAATGACCAAACCAATATAGGGAAAGAAGTTATCTGTTTCAACGACACCTTATCCCGATCCTTCATTGTCGCTCACCCAAATCTACTCCTATAGCCTTGACCTGATGGTTGTTGGGCCTGGGACACTGGGTTCACAAAAAAACTCCTGAGGAAAGGGCATTGGCAAGCCAAGCATGCCATCCAAAACTTAAGTCTACCACCACAAATGTCAGACGGAATGCATTTCAAAGATCCCCAGCTATGTTTAAAATCAAGTCCAAGGCTTTCTCGTTAGTCTTCCTTCATGTCTTCCTTGTTCCTTGCCTAATTCGGGAATAAAGAGGAAGACATTTATCTTTGCATGCCTTTAGCTCTACTAGTGCTGCATTCGCCACCGTCAGGCGGGCAACCTCAAACTCTTAACTTAGCCATTTTCCTCCGTGAAGCATAAGGTATCTAAGGTCGTAGTCGGGGCCATCTCTACCCTTGCCTTAGCATCACCTCGTCACGACCGCCGCATCGAGCCACCTTGGTCTCCCTTCGTCTCAGTCCCTTTCTTTCTCCGTCTGTTCAATCTTTTTCGCACTAAATTTGGCCTCTCGCTCCCAATGCTTCAACTTAGATTTTTCCTTGGCCAAAGAAGCGTCCAAAGTCTGATGCTTGGAAACAATCTGAATCGAGAAGAACAGCCTCTCTACACACTTGCCCGGGATTAAAACTCCTTGTGGTCAAGGAACCCATATTCCGGTCGTGGCTTGTCACGGCCTATAAAAGAAAAGTTATAAGAAAGTTACTACATCGAACTAATAACCAAACACTAAAAGTCAGCACATATCAGCTCAGCCGATCGATGAAAGTCGCGATTTCGGATGAGCCTTCCGTCTTCGGCCACCAACTAGAAGGCCTCCTTATCCATATAGACGAGTAATGGGATCGTGTACTACTCTACGTGTAACGCCCCAAAAATATCCTAGAATTTTTATAATTATTATTATTATATATTTCGGGTACAAATTGAGCCAAACTTGGGTTTTTTCAGGAAAATTGATAAATTATTAAACTGTGAAAATGATAAATGTGAAATGAATATGTGAGCATATGGATTAAATATTATATGCCAAATGAGAAATTTCGATTTGAACCCAATAAACCCAAGTGAAAAAGGGCAAATTGGAAATGTGTAAATGAGGACCTAAGGGTCTAATGAGAATGAGCTTAAATGCCAAGTGAATTAAATGATAAATGAAAGTGAAATGAAGAGTTAAAATGCCAAAAATGAGAAATGGGATTTATTGATGTGCCAAACATGGCCTTAGGGTGAAAACATGACTTAAGGCATTTTTGGTGTTAGAATGCTCATTGGAGCAAAACACATTTGGGGGATTTTAGAGGAGCAGAGGCTAGGGATGGAGAAGAAGTGATTTTGGTGTGGATTTCTTCCCATTGTTTCTAAATGATCACATCTTGGGGTGAAGGAGAGATTCAAAAGGATTTTAAGGTAAGAACCAAACCCTAGATTTCTAAATGATATTTCGATAGAAACCCTAATCCATCCATATAGGTTTTGCTCATGGTTGGTTTAGATGGTATTTGGATGTTCCTGGGAGTGATTCTCATGTTTTAGTTTGTTTGGTGAATTTGGAGAAAATCACAAAATGAGTAAGAAGGAAAAATTGGGTGTAATCTATCTTCACATGCAATAAGGGCACTCTTTCAGCTGTGGCGAAGTCCTTCGCCGCAGCAAAGGCTGCCTCGCCGTGGCGAGGCCGAGGGACAAAAAGGCCACCGAGTTCACGTAGAATCTAAGCCTTGCTTCCCAGCAAGAAAGACACTGCTTCACATGGCCAAAATTTTTTATTTTGTTTCCGAAAGTCGGTATCTTTGGCACGAGAAGCCTGGGGACCCTACAAATTACTAATGGGGCCTAAATAAGAATGAAACTAAGTGAAAACGACATACCCTCGCGCCGGCGATATTCGCGGCGTGATTAGCGCCAGTTCACTAAATGTGATGTGTGATTTGGTTGTGGACCACGAGGATCACCTAAATCCTAGACCTAGATTGACAAGTAAGGCAAAAAGAAAGAGATAGGATTGGTTTGTTCTATCTTCTCCTATTCTTGTTTCAATATTTGAAATGCTTGTTCTAAATAAATAAGAAAAGCATATTGATTTGTTTTAATTGATTTAAGGCAAATGATTGTGAAATGTTTGCATATAAAAATTGCATGATTATTGAAAATGAACTGTTTATACAAATGTACACATTATACTGTATTTTGATATAACGGATTTGAACGCCCTTAATAGAATGTTAACCGTTTAATTCGAATTAAGGATAGATTGGTATACCAATAGGGGTCAAATTAGCAGTACTGCAAATAAATGTATTAATGTGTCACTCTCCGATCCATGTACTTCAAATGCACAAAGATTCGTGAGGTGTTCACGAAATTGATTTTTATCAACCAAATAAGAGCTCCAACGAGACCGCATCAGGCTATAAACAAAAATGTTTTTATACCGCCCGCAGCCCAAAGGGACCGTGCAAGGATTCCGATATCCTCAGATACCGGAACATAGGTTAAATTGCTAAGGGCATAAAATCGAATTGATTTGAGATTGTCAATATCGATAGTTGAAAAAGCATGATTGCAAATTGAAATGAAAAGAGCATTGTGAAATGCATGAATTGGTTATAAATGAATTATAACATATGAAAGTGTATATTTGGGATGATCAATGAACCGTAAATGATTGTATATGAAATAAGTATATGTATTGCATTGACATTGATCATCCAAAAAGATTTGAAAGTTTTGTTTAGCAAATTGCATGCTTTGACTTAAAATGAATAGAAGAATGGAATTGTATAGAACCACTGGCTACGAAAATGCTAGCATATTGTTTTTATCAATGCACGATAATTTGAGCGATCGACATGATCAAAGCTGACCTAAGGTTGGGAGGAGTCAGAGTTCATAGAGTGAATCATGAGGCGTCTACATGTGCATTCACCCATTTCTTTGAACATTGATATTTTGTAAAACAATTTTTAAACTTCTAAATATCCATTTTGTAACCATTTTGAAAAGGCTGGAACGCCTTCATTGTAAATGTATTTGTTAAATGTTAAGGGCTATTGAATTTGTAAATGCTGAGGTTTCATTTGAATTAGCTCCTGCTTCGTATTTGATAAAATGATTTTTGATAAAGATTGAGTGGTAACCCCAAGGTCCTGGTTTCTGGTCTTGATCCGCTTAATCGGGTCAAATCGGGCTCGGGGGTCACCACACTTAAAGTGGTATCAGAGCATCCCGGATCCGGTTCAGACCTGCCGATTGCATCGAGTCAAAAAGGGGTGCTACACTACGCATGCTGCCACGGGCACTTGGAAATAGATGGGATAGAGGTCCCGCATGCGCTCAACCAGAGACTCCACCTGGTTGAAGGGGCTCCAACGGTGGATGATCTCCAAAACACCCTCTAGATCAAGAGCCACCATGCCCATGGGGATGACCTCTCAGGGCGGAACATACGTGTCTTCAAGAATAGTCGGTCAGTGGCCTTTCCTACTAGGCTCCTGATTCAAGCCTGGTAAGAGATCAAAGCAGCGGCCACCCCTACTAAGGTCTCCTCTCAAATTTCATCACATTTAAAGGCCCTCAAGTGATCCTCTCCGCAGAGATGCACCAATTTTTAACTGGGGGCACCTCTTCAAGACCGATAAACTCATTAGAGGCTCATCAAAGGAGTCCACTGGAATTATTGCCCAACTTTCGAGGCCTCCTGATCCTGTGAAGACCACTCGATCAAGCTCCTATCTAATATGCAGGTGGTCCCACCCTCCGAGCCCACAACCCACTTACGCATCCGTACGACAAACCCAATCGGCAGGCTGACATTTCTCCCTCCTGCGGCTCATCAGCATTATGCCCGCTTAATCCACCTAAGTCTTCTAACCCGCGCCGGTTTCCTTCTTTTGCCAACCCTCGTCCTTTTTCCTTTTACTGGGCGCCTGGGGCAAGCCATGGACTCGAGGCCGGGTGGCCGGGCAAACGCCACTAAGGTCCCTATACATCCGCCAGCTTCCTCCATGCAGAACGCTTGAGAAGAGCTACCCGGGTTCAACTTAAAAAGTCGACAAGAACGAAGTGCTCTCCCTCAATAAGCTCTACGGGGAACGACGGGGATAATGTAAGGGAAGGGGCTAATCTTGCAAGTTCCTCACTGCTAACAAAGCCTCAAGGATTGCTCGCCCATTATCTCAAGCAATCGCTCAATATTCTTCAGTTAGCCTTTTAGATCCAATTTAATTAGCTGGTCTTGGCCTCGTGACTTACCTACATAACACTCAGGAAAATGAGGCAGACTAACACACAATTCCACCTAGCGTAACATGATTTACAATTCAAAAAAACTAAGACACAAACTCAGAACGTGAGGGACCGATTTACGCTAAAGGGAAGCCCCAGAGAGCTGCCCCATACCATGGCCCCTAACTGTGACAACCCCTTCGCTCCTTTGGGAGAACCAAAGATCTCTGGCTACAAATTGGTACAGAAACTATGGACCCAACATAGACACCAGGCCTGGGCCTCGGCCTTCACTGTGGATGAGGGAAACAAATCTCTACCAACGAAATATCCAAATGGGTAGGAGAATGTTGAGCAACACTATTGAATCCCATTAAAAATCCGAAAACGCTCGATGAATAAGCAATGTGGAGGTGCCCAAATAACATGTAGGAATTTGCTTCACCAAATGGCGAACGAGTAGCCGGGTCCACTACGAATCAAGTTTTGAGAAGTAGACTGCGTTATCCGCTCCTCCTACAGCCTGAAAATGGCCGCCTCCATTCGACACTCAAAGATGATGCCACAGGACTCAAAGATAAGAACCTCTGTCCTCCACAAACATAAAAGCAATAAGGTTTCTTGCAGAGGGAAACTCCCTGCTGGGACCCCTCCTATGCCCAATCTAACTAGTGGAAGTCTCCTTACCTCATTATCTCTACAGCAACAGAAAGAAAGGAGATCAACTTGATGATCTCCTAGCAAAACGATAGCCGGACCAAAACCCTAAACTTAAGAGTTTTTCAAAACCTGTTGGGACTCCCCAAAGCCCAAGCACACATCCCAAAACCGACGTATAGTTTTCGCTGAAACCCCACTGACGACTAAAAAACATGGCCTGAGGAAAGAACATAACTAAACCACCACAAACAAAATAATATGTACAAGTACAAGATTGAAGCAAAGAAGGAAAAAAAAACCCACTCTAGATATGGAAAATGGCTCGAAATCTTCAACCATTCCTTTGTCATAATCTTAAATAGCCTTCACGCAATCTTCGTAGAGGTCAGACGCTCAAAGGATTCTGGGCTAAAAGCTTCTGGCAACGAAAGAGGCCAACGCTTAATTTCTATCCCTATATACAAAGAAGGCACGCATATGGCATTAAAATGCATTGACAATGTCAACTTACAACATCAGAGATGTGCCTTCCCCCCTGTGCCTAGTATTCATAATACGTTTCATCTTTCCAGACATCTAAGCATCCCATTCTTTGATCTATCAACCATCGGCTTCCATAACGCCATAGCCCAGTCCGCCTATTGCTCGGGCCCCTGATGGCCTTACGAGACAGCTTTCGCCGGTCTGCGAATAAGGCACTTAGACTCTTCCATGTTTTACTCCATGGAATTCCTCAAATTTCATGTCTCCTTATCATGTCATCTGGGCTTTGTGGAGTCATTAATCTTCCAATACGCTGTAATCCATGTCCTAAGATATTTTCAAAAAAGCTTCATTTGGCTCTACAGACTTTCACTTCTAACAAATTTAGAAGGTAACCCCTAATCTCCTAAGTTAACACTCTCCGCTGCTTCTTCAGCTGAATTCGAAGGGTGATCCATCTATACGAAACACAAGACACAAGGACATCCACATTAGGCCAACATATTACTATACTCTATGCCAGAGTCGCCTAAACCTTGGCTCTGATACCACTTAATTGTCGCACCCCAAATCCCGCCTAGGCCAAAAAGGGGGACGGGGCATGGGATTGGGACTCTTTAACCTATTTTTTTTACATTTGTGAGCCCATAACATGTAATTAATTCATAATCACAAATACATATAAAACAACCAATGTAGTGGTGTTCATAATGTTCTGTACAAATGTCTGAGTCCCATTGACTTATACATATACAAAAAGAACTTTACATGTACATATTCAAAATCAGAGGTAGCGACCTATAGGTGTCGAATTTATCGTGGTCGTCTCCTATGCTCTAACGATCGGGATGTCCTCTTCAGTACCTACACGGATGAAACATTCGTATGTTTATAGCTTAAAGGAAACATATAATATATATGACCACCCATGGTTCTAAAGACGATATACAATCTACAAAATCTGGGTTTATTTGCACAATATCTATTCATATATCATTATACTTATACATTATACCATTTAGTGTGAGTTCTACCAATCGTCATAATACATAGTACTTTTCATATCATTATAGCTCTACTACATTTTTTATTTCGAACTCATTGTTTCCATGTTACATGATTCTTATAACCGTTTCCATGTTACATGCTTCTTATAACCATTTCAATCATTTTTTGTTTTATCACATCTTATGTCTTATGTCTTATGTCTTTCCTACATATTCCAAGAAGTGGATAACAAGTATAATCTATATGTACCCAAAGGTACTATCACTGTACGAGACAATGATCTCTACCTGTATGACCTAAACGGGGCTGCTATAATGATCCAAACGGGATCTATGTCATCGACCCAAATGGGGCATTGATATCTATAAACTGTATACTGCAACAACTATATCCCTATAGGCATGCCTATCTATCTCTCTACCTAGTGATAGATGCAAACAATCAAGCTTATTACATTTCATTCATGTTCAAGCTATGCACATCTCATATAGATGGACAATGTCAATCACATGTATCCACGAGATACTTTCAAATAAAGGTTCTTTATACATATACTATAACCTGCTTACTTCTTTATTTCATAACCTCGCATGATCATGTTCTTAGTATTGCTCGTATTTCTGTTCATGTAATCATATTTCATATAGCAATCACTTTTATAATTCTTTTACAATTTCATTTATTCATTTGAATCTCGTTATACCGAAATATTTCCTACAAGCAGAGCTCCATTTAGACAAATTTCTGGGTACAATGGGGTCCAAATTTGAATACACTTATTTCAAATATATTTTTTCTCCTAAAAGTCTAATTTACCCAAAAATTTGAATCACTCAATCTGGATGAGTGTTGGACAAGTTATGGCCTAAACACTAAATCCATACCAACATACTCGTAAAATACCCTAAAACAGAGCTTCAATTTTGATGAATTCCTGGGTCTAAGGTCCAAATTGAATACACTTATTTCAAGGATATTTGTTCTCCTAGAAGTATATTTTATGAAAAAATCTGAATCACTAAATTTGGATGAGTTATGAACAAGTTATGGCATAAACACTAAAGCTATACCAAAATAGACCAAAAACTGCCCGAAAACAAAGCTTCACTTTGACAAATTTTCTAAGTCCAATGGGGTCCAAATTTGAATACATTGATTTCAAGGATATTTGTTATCCTAGAAGTCTAGTTTACCCAAAAATTTGAATCACTCAATTTGGATGAGTGATGGCCAAGTTATGGCTAAGAAAAAAATGTGGGTTTTGGAAAAAAATTTAAATAAAAGATCTCCCCTAAAACCTCAACAAAGACTTCTCAATTAAGGACCACAACCAACTCAAACAACCATAAAACTGAGCTAAGACCAACAACCATCATTATTATACTGTGCTAGGTTTTTCCAAACCTTAACCATCATCAAAAAGGGTTTTTAAGTTTAGTTTATTACCTTAAATCTCTTGCAATCTCTTCTTTCTCTTTCTTCCTTTCTTTCTTTCTTTCTCTATCAAGCATAAATCCTTGATTTCATATGGAGCAATCTGCACCAAAAGTTGACTCTCCCTCTCACCCCATGCCTCTAGCTCTCAAAACCCAAAGGAGAAATGTCTCCATTTACAAGACCAATATTTTGGTCTTATCCCCATCCTAAAGGCTATGGTTTCGCAAAAACCTATTTTTGCATTCTTTTCCCATTTCTTTGCATTTAAAGCCCTTTCCTTTCTCTTTCATTTACACTTCAACTTATCAATATTTACATTTAAGATATAAACTATTATCATATGACTTTAGGTTGATCGGTAAATTACTAATTTACCCTTAACTTTTAGATTGTCCCAGTTTTATCATTTTCACCTTAAATACATAATTCTATGATAACCAAAAATTAACTTATATTATACTCTAAACATGCTATAAAATTCCTGTGGTATAATTTGAGGTTACAATAGCTGGGCCGGCTTGTTCCCTTATACATCTTAATAACCAACAATGAGCTCTAAATCAAAGAAAAGAATAAGTGGTGGATTTAAGGCAAACCGGATTTAGATCCACAATTTTCTTCTAAGATACATGCAAGACATTATGGATTCCGAAGGTGAGGTTGGAGATCGAGAAGACAAGCAACATGTCCAATTTGTTTTCAATTGGAAATGGGCCATAAGATCAAGTATAAGCTTAATTCCTTTTATAAATCTTAAGGTGACTAGCTTTTATATGGTCGGAGCTTGAGATAAACATGCTCACTACCTCGGGAATCTAGACCGCTTCATCTCTTTTACGCATACTAAATGTGCATTTTTGTTAGGTGTGTTGTAGTGACCTTTTAATCTTACAGGAGGGAACTCGAAAGGTCGTGGGGCAACAATTGTCCACTCTGAGATTAGCTGTAGAAAAAGAGCCCGACCTGGCAAGGGGACTAGTTAAGGTCACCCAGAAAGGACGGGAAAGGCTATGCCACTTCAGTAAAGTGTGACGCCCAAAAACCCACAGCCTCCGGTCGACCAACCGTCAACCCATTTAAAAACTCATGGATATCTGTGACCCAATATTACACCATATGTCCCATTCAACGGATCCATAATTTAACAAAAAAGTAACCCGAAAGTCTCTTTGCAATGTGGAGCCTATCCAATTCCCAACCTGTACATTATACAACAACATGACCCATCCGGGGCCTAATATAACACAATGACCGCGCCGAGTCCATTAATGAGTAAAAGTGGTCCTATCGGGCTCATTTATCCACACTCAATAATATACAAAGTTATATCACAATAGTCTTAAGAGTTTAAATACAAATAATTTATACAAATATATATATATATATCAAAATTGATTTGCTCCAATATATTTTACAAAAATAACTAAAGCCAATAACTAACCTTTTCTTCACAATTATGACTTAATGAGCCGCCATTCCACTCAGTAAGCACCCCGTGACCCAAATGTTTCCCCATAAGGTGAGCCACGCCTCAAGAGAAAATATTTCCCTGCTAAAGCACATTCCCCACCTATGCACATGCAATGGTCATGTTCCACAAATTCATATTCACATTCCAAAAACATGTGCAATTTCTACTTATTGAACTTTACATGTCATGCCATGAAATGAGATGAGACTTAATCATGTACCATGCCTCAAGTCCTTACTAACTCCCATCACACCCAAGTCCTTACCGACGACTCCTATCACACAATTTCAAAGCCCATGCATGATAAAATCTTCATCGGGCTTCAGCTTTACATCCAATGATTATTTTACAAAACAATTATCGGTTTTTCAAACCACGTTTTTGGATGTTACACCTCAATGATCATTCGTATACAAAACTCATGTGTCTTTTTGTGAGTAGCGAATTTTTGGGATCCCACTATAGGCTTCGCATGCCTTCCAACACTTTTACGGCTTTCACCGCTAGAATTATGTCTAACCATAACTAACGGGTCTTTCACCTAAGGGGGTGTCTATCCCTACTTGCTATTACCCGACACAAGTTTTCTTTACCACATTATTCAACCATGCGATCATGACTCGCCCACTTTGATCGAGTCACCCAATCACAATCAAACACCAAACACAGTGTTGATTTTTTTTCAACCATGCACTCACACACATTCAATGCGATATCCCCATGCATATGTAATACAATGCGTCATTGCATGTTATATCATATCACATGCATAATGAATGCTACATGGACAATGCTAAACCCCAGACACTCTACCATAAAAATTTATGACAATTATATCCTATGCATATAATTTCCATACAATCACACATTCCATGTCAATATATTTATACATATACCATAGACAATTTATATCCTATGGCTACAATTTCCATAATAATCACACATTCCATGTCAATATATTTATACACACATATATCAACATTTTTCTCACAACTACCACCATAATTATTCAATACCAAGCAACAACACCTTGATTCAAGGCCAAGTGTGACATATACTATGCCCACAAAACTACCCTAGGACAAGCCATAAACAGGATACCAAACCAGCCATCCACAGGCCTCAATCATTCCAACAGGACGTGAACGAGTCCCATAGTAGCACTGAATTCAGTCCTAATCAATCCTAAAATCTGGACACAAGCAAATAATAGCCTAAGCTTTGGCAATCCCGGGAATGAAATGGACCCTAACTTGAGCTGTAGAGGTCCAATTTGGGTGATTCAAAAGCCTAACATTAAGTTCCCTGATGTAGCTACAACTTCTATGAAGAACATGAGTCCAAATTCCCTCTGTTTCCCAACCGAAAACCATTCCCAAATTCTGGACAGTGTAGGGTCGAAACAAGGCTATGACAATCCCGGTAATGAAATGGACTATAACTTGAGCTATAGTGGTTCAATTTAAGTTATTCAAAATCCTAACATCAAGTTCATTGATGCAACTACAATTTCTATGAAGAACCCGAGTCCAAATTCCATCTGTTTCCCAACCGAAAACAGGTCCCAAATTTTGGAAAGAGTAAAGGGTCAAAACAAGGTTGTGGCGGTCCCGGGAATGAAATGGACCATAACTCTGAAGCATATGGGTCCAATTTTATTTATTTAAAAGTCTAACATCGAGTTCACAAATGCAGCTAATTTCTTTATAAAACTGAGCCCAAATTCCCTCCGCTTTCCCAATCTAAAACTAGTCCCAAAACTCTGTGTAGGATCAAACAGGCCATTCTACAAGCCCCAAATTGCCAAACAGCCCCTTAGGCAAAACATGGCCAAACAACCCTTAGGGGCGTAAAACACAAACTAAATAGCTCTTAGTAAGGAAAATAAACCAAAGTATGAAGAATCCCTTAATTTCTGAAGCCTAGTAAAGACAGTAGGAAGCCTCCAACCCGAATCTTTGATTTCAAACCTCTCATTCCATCCGGCTAAATCCTCATTTTTGGTGCATGTACGAGTAGCCCCCAACGAGCAAATGAACTTTCACTATTGGCCTCGATAAATCTCGACCAAATATAACTCCGAGGATCGAAAAAGAAGCTCGGATTTCTTTTTTTTTTCTTCCTCTCTCTCATGACCAAAACTACATAATGTGAGCTATCGTTTAAAACCCATTCTCTTTTGACTTTATTATCATTTTAGCTACTCGCCCACGGCTGCCACGTGGTTCACGACTTTTATCTGGGTCCGTCTTCAAATAATTTATTCGGGTCCCAATCGGTTCAAATTCATTTCAAATGAACTTTTACTTAATTTATTTTCCACTTTTAGGATTTTTCAAAACTCATGTTTAGGTCCACTAAACACCAATTTCCCGAAAATTGTGAAAACTAATTGTCTCTAATTCAACCAAATTCCTCGCCTTGGTAACTAAAATGAACTTTACTTTAATTTATTTTCTACTTTAGATTTTTCAAAATTCCTGTTGAGTCCATTACTCTGAAAATTTGATGATCTCTAAAATTTAAAAATTCGACTCGCTTTTGTAGAATTTGACCTTAAATTCTGCTAGGTAACTAGATTTGCATGACGAACCACCGCCCTAATACCAAAATAAATTGTCGCACCTCTAGACCCAACCCTAATCTTTGACTCAACTCAACGACCGGACTGTAATTCCGAGGACTAAACCATTAAATCCATTCATATCCTGTAAAACACATTTCATATAATTTATTTTCGATGGGATATTTAATATCCATTTAAATCATATTTATGTATGCTGAAAATATAATCTCATTACTTACTACGCATTATATGTGTATAAAAAATATACATCAATCATGGTAGAGAGCTCATCATTTGTTCAGACCCTACATTCACAAGACAACATTTCTTACCCTTTTAAATCCATTTACAAAACATTGCAGTTCATGTCTAAGCATGTCAAAACATACTTTCAATAAGATTTATACATCTTGTTTTGCAATGCAAAACAATTATGATTTTTCTTTTTGAAATGAAATGTATGTAATGAGACGGAGACATTATACTCCGCACGATTCAACGATTTAATTCGGCCTCACTAGCCCTGATCTACCCCTATTCACTGCACCACAGATAAACAATACGCCAAGCATTTTCATGCTTAGTGGTTCTATGCATTTCTATCCTCATTTCAATCAAAACACAAATATGTATCTTTTTCAAACAACATTTTTGGCATATTTTACGGTCAATGGCCAAACAATATATATGTTAATTTTTCAATTCAAAACTCAAATTATGCATTTCACACATTTACTTATAAGTTTGTCTCTTAAACAAATTTTAACTACGGACTTTCGCATAGGATAATAAAATCACCGCACGGTCCGCTAGGTCGCAGCAGTCGAGAGAAAACATTTAATAACACGCATCGGAACCTACACGCTTAACCAAGTTATTTACAACTATTTTGTGTACACTATCGATGACCGCCCCGCCGCGCCGTGATCGCGATGCCATTATAAATAATTTCATTCGCAGATCAAGCATTGACCTTATTGGTATATCAATATATCCTTAACTCGAATATGACTAATAACATTCTCTCTTAAGGGTATTAATACTGGCCATAGTATAATTACAATGTTGTATATATTATATACCCTAATAAATACATTTTGACGCCGTGCGCTTTTATAAGAATCAATTTCTCAATCACTACGATAAATTTGCTTATAGTTAAAAAACAGCTAATATGCGCTTCATGTAAATCATTTCGCTTTTACAAATCCAATACAGCCGCAATAAGAAAAGAAATGAGAAGAAGAAACCCAAAGGCTTGTCGCCCTTGACTCCTTTCATCCTCTGAATCCCGATCTTACCTAGGTTTCGTCACCAACCCTTCAGTCCATCACAAACAGAGAAAATATCAGCCGTGCATGCTAGTGTTTTTGTTGTATGATTTCACCTAACACACCTTCATTTTGTAAAAATTTTGGAACAAATGAGCCATATTTTACCCATCTTCCTGCAAGTCCATTGTTCCTCTATAAATCTATTTTATTCAGAAATTTGAATCATTCAATTTAGAGCACCGAAACTCAAGATATGTTCTAAACAACCGAGATTACTCTATTTTCAAAACATAACCAGACCTGTAAACAGAGCTCCCCTTAGACGAATTTTTGGGTACAATAAGGTCCAAATTTGAATACACTTATTTCAAGAAAATTTGTTCTTCTAGAAGTCTAGTTTATCCTTAAAAATTTAATCACCACTTGGATGAGTGGAACTCAACTTATGGCCCAAACACCTAAACCATACCAACCACCAAACCATACCAAACCAGTAAATCCGCACTTGTCTTAAACAAAGCTTCACTTGACGTATTTTCAGGTCCAATGGGGTCCAAATTTGAATACACTTACTTCAAGGAAATTTGTTCTCATAGTCTTAGCTTAAACTACAAATTTGAATCAATTAATTTGGGATGAGTAATGACTTAAGTATATTAAAACAAAACACGGGTTTTGGAAAATTTGACGATTCTCTTAAAACCCCAACATTTCTTTATACAAAATTTTAAAAACCAATCCAATCAGCAAAAGGCTTTTGAACCTTTCTAAACTCAAACATATATCCAAAAGTAGGGTTTACCAAACCCAAACACAATCAAAGATAGTTAGGAGTGGCTTCTAAACTTTGATCTTCACTAGCTTTCTTCCTTCTTCTTCCTTTCTTGATTACATAGAACCTGGAACAAAATGGAGAATCAAAACCAAATTTGGCTTTATCCCCACAAGCAATCGTAGAGCTCCTAAGCTTCTCCTAAAACCAAAATATGTCTTTCCCCTTTACAAGATAAGATTTGGTCTTATTCTTTTCTTATGTACAAGGTCAAGTGTTTACTAAAGGCATTTTTGACTTAATTTCCCATTTCGCATTAAAAACCCTTCATTTCTATTTATTTGCAATAACAACTTATTACATTTCTACTTTGGCATATACTCTTCTTCATTTATGACCTTTTGGGTCCTCATTTTGACATTTACCAACTTAACCTTTGACTCTTGTATTAACCCATTATTTTTTATTTTTATTTTTTAACTTAGCATTTAAATTTCGAAAATTTCAAATTTAACTCTCAGGTTATACCCCAAACATACTATTAAATCACTAGGCTTTTAATTTGGGATGCACTAATCCAATTATGCTAATTCTCGTTTAAAACCTCATTTTTATCACTTAAAACTACTAAAAAATATCGAATAAATAAAAATAAAATTTATAATAGCAGTAAATGTTATAAAGTAAAATAATAAAACGAAAAAGGCTATTTTTTCGACTACATCACAAGCAAATATATAATCTTAGACATGTTTCTAATTTTCCAATAAAAATTCACCGTGAAGATGGGCATATACTACGATTCTAAATGTTGTCCTCCAACCGAGCTTTATGGTGAAATTCATGTAAATAAATAATGGGTATATAAGGGGAATCAGCGTAGAGCTAGATTAAAATTTTGTAGCTGTGCTCCTTCAATTTTAAAGCTCAGATAAAAATATGGATTCTACTGAACTGAATGTACAATATTTGACAAAAATGGATCAGTTGTAACTTAGGGCGATAAGTCCTTGAAATCAAGTAGTACCGTCGTAAAGCTGGGAGGAGTGGATATTTTCCTCGAAGCTCTAGATAAGGCATCGTAATTGAGCGCTTATAGAGTCGCTTATAATTAATTTCCAAAGTCATAGCCCATTAATTTGTAAAGCCACTTATTGTGTTCCCCATCAACTATCTGTTGTTCTAATAAGTATTTAAGACTTTGTTGATCTGTACGAACAAGGAACTGCTGCCCCACCAAATAAGAGCGCCATTTTTTATAGAAAATACAATCGCCATCAATTCCCTCTCATAAATAGACTTACTTGTTTTTAAGGGCTGAGTTTTTTACCGGTTAGCTGGATGAGGCCTATTATCCTCGCATAAAGATAGCTCCACATTCATAACTACAAGCATCGCTTATTACAAACTCTGCTTACAAAGTCTAGGAGAGCTAAGACTGGTATTTCTGTCATAGCCTTCTTGAGTTGTTGGAAAGCTGTTTGGGCAGTTGCATTCCAATTAAATGAGTTCTTCTACAACTGTTGCAAGGCCAAACTTATTTTTCATAATCCCGCATAAATCTCCGTGATATCTGCTGATGCCTAAGAAACCTCATAAAGCCTTAAAAGAAGGAAGGCCAGCCTAACATGACTTGAATTCTTAGCAAGACTCGTTAAGACTCTCATGGCATTACACGTGGCCTAAGTAATTCAATCTTAGGGCTGATAGAAAACACTTTTTCTTCGCATTAGCAAACAATTGATGAGACAGGAGGACAAGAATACCTAGTGAAGGTATCTCGAGTGTTCGGGGGTCGACGCATTATAAACCAAGATATCGTCGGTGAATATAAGAACAAATCTCCTCAAAAAGGCTAAAACACGCCAGTCCATAAGCCACTGGAAGGTAGAGGATGGTTAGCCAAAGGGGCATCACTGTGGAACTCGCAGTTTCTCAATGCGCAAGTGTGAATGTTGTCTTTTGGGACTCCCTTCACAACGCATCCAAATCTTGAAAATACCTTGATTTGCTATCAATTTTAGTAAAAATAATCATTCCATGGAGTTCATCCAATTCTTCGATAACTCGGACGGAACTTATCAGTGCATGCGGGCCTGCTTAACGCTTCTAAAATCAACACAAAAATAACTCATCTTTTTTAACTAGTAGCACAGTATTTTGAAAATGGACTTTACTAGGCTGGATAATACCAAGAGGCACACATTTCCTTAACCAGCCTCTCAATTTCATTTTTTTAGACATACGAATATGGATAAGGTCGAATGAAAACTGGTGAAGTGTTTTCCTTCAACATTATGGCATGATCTTTGTCCTAGATAGGCGGCAACCCAACAGGGGGTTCAAAAATAGCTTAGTATTCCTCAAGTATAGTCGATACTTCAATTGACAAGGGCATGTTTCCATTAAGCAAGTGTTTGATGGGGACCAAACTTACTTATCTACATTCTAATAGAATCCCTGCTTCTCGTGGCAATAGTGTCTTCATGACAAATGGTAGAGAGACCGTAGTTCTGCATAAATAAAGGTCCCCTGCCAGAATTGAACTTGTTGCCCTTCCACTGAAAATTCCATAGTTAACTCTTTCCAATTCATGTGTGTGGCCCTAAGTGAGAGAAGCCATTCATAACCCAAAATGAGATCACCAAGAGTAAGTGGAAAGAAATCAGATACAATATCAATATCAGGAATATATAGGCAAAGCTGTTTGCACACCTTAATGAATCGAATCTGCTCTCCTGTCCCTAAGGTTACCCCAAACTCTCTGGTGGGCGCCAACGATAAACCTATTTCAGAGATTAGAGATGAAGATATGAAATTATGGGAAGCACCACAATCAATAAGGACTATGACGACTTTGTTGTTGACATGTCCTCTAATTTTCATCAAATAAGGGACTGTTAATCCAACCAAAGAGGAAAGGGACAATTCCATAACATCTAATCTCTCTCCTGTATCTATCTAGTCTGCCCCCTATTGCATGTCTTCCTCTGGACCACTTTATTCTATATTTTCCATCCACAAAACTTGAAGCTCTTTGTTCCGAAGTCGATGGCTAGGTCCGAATTTTTCATCACATTGAAAACAAAGCCCCTTTTCCCTTTTTGTTCTCATCTCTAAGATTCGTTAACCTTCAAAATTTCAGGAGTACGATTGTACTCTATGAGAAGATGGTGATAGAGTTTGAGGATAGAAAATGGTAAAAGCAGAAAATTGGGGAATGGATCTAGCTGTAAAACGGAGAAAAGGGGGATCTAGCTGCTCAAAGATGTTAATCGGGAGCCAGGTGAAGTGTCCAATTTATCCCCAAAGGTTATCCCGACCGGCGTGAAGTAGCATTATTTTTATCCTAGCATTTAGGGCCACTTCTATGGCCCGGCCCAGTCCCTTTGGCTCCCATAATCTAAGCCTAAATTTTTCTCGACATCTTAAAGCCCATTAACAAAGGCATTTTCCCCAAAGATTACCTCTGAAGGGTCCTGGAAGACTAAGTGATAGCACAAATTATATGGTACTTCAGGATGACATTTTCCGGAGTGCTAGTAGTTTATCCATCATGTTTCCTGTCTAAGATGAACGAAAACACTCCAACAAAAAAAAAATTAAATTCCGACCACCCCTTAAAGGTCCAACGACTCTCCTATAAGAGGCACTGTTAATGCATCTCCTTCCTAAATAGACCACCTCGTCACAATCTATATAGTGAGAAAACACTCATTAAGCCTTTGAAATAACCTCATCCTCCTAATGAGCCACCCATCGGGGTTGTTTCCTTCAAAAATTGCTAACTCTAGTTTTTGAGGGAGGATTTCTTGTCGAATTAGAGTCGAAGAAAGACTGGAGGTCTCCCCTTCCACCATCGAATACTCTCTAGAACTCCCTACTTTTATTGACTACTTCGTCAGTTTCCACGTGACATGAGAAATTTCTAGTACCTATTCCCCAAAGGACGGGTCGTGGCTTGCTACTTCACGATATTGAGATGGCGAAGGATGCCTATTATCCCTATTCATCATCGATAATCGCTCCATAACTCCATTAAATTTCTAAAATCCAACTAATCTAATTTGTCTTGTAACACCCCAAAATACACCCCAGTTGTTTTTAAACATAATTGTGGTATATTATTAGTGCATCGGAAATTTTTCGTGAATTATTATTCCGCTATGAGAAAATTTCGAAACTTAGACTTGTACAAGATAAGGGGTAAATTTGTAACTTGTCAAAATGGGACACAAAAAGTCATAAGATAAGAAGATTATGGCCAAAGTAGAATATAGCATGAGTTGATTTGGTAAAAAGAGTGAACTGAGGACTAAATTGCAATAAAGGAGAATTTAGACCAAATAAGACCCATTTAGGGTCTCTCATTTGGGCATTTGGAGAGCAAATCGGTGAAGAGAAGAGAAGAGGAGGAGAAGAAGAAGAAGAAGAAGAAGAAGAAGAAGAAGAAGAAGAGAAGGAAGAAAGAAGGAGAAAAGAAGAGAAGAAAGGTATGGAAACTATGATTTTGGTATGGAACTTGTTAAGTTTTGTATGGAATCATTAGTATGGTTTTTGGGTATGGATTGCTATAGTTTTCTATGGACTGGTTCTGATCTAGTTCCTTGAGCTAGGTTTGGAGGAAGTTAAAGAGTGTGAGTACTTGTCAGAGTATAGAATCCACCTCGAGTAGGAATCCTTATTTATGATGTAGAGAGATACGTTCTGGGTGGTAGGAAGTTAACCTAACTTAAAAAGAATTTGATTTCGTTTGGCAAAACCCCACTTTAATCTATATATGTTGTTTTAGTTGGGTTATGAACCATTCTCGAGATGTTTTCTTAGAGGAGCATACAAGTACCCTTTTGATTTGGGGAATTTTCTCGAAAAGGACATGAAATCTACCATTTAGGCACCCGTAATTTGGTACTCTAAGACTCAAACAGGGTGGTACTGGTATCAAGACAAAGTGGTACCGCACTCTACTCTACAGAAGGGGTTGTACTGATACCAACCAAAGTGGCACTGTACCGATACTCAAATAGAATGATTTTTGTATCCGCATCATGTTTTTCCTAAATTGCATATCGATAGTATAGGAACATAAACACTTAATGTGTTCAAGTAAGAATGAAACTATGGAAAACACACCATAATTGTCATTTCTACGAGTGTGATGTTGGAAACTTAAAGCCCTTAGATAAGATAGTAAGTCTCGAACACATATAATTATAAGACCACCTAAGACCGAATATTGAATGACACTCGCTCCTCTTTACGTGGGTAGGCACGCATAGTACTTTGGGTACTCTCGATTAGTGCGACGACACTCTAACCGTGTTTCCGGTACATTTAGTACTTACTCTCCGATTAGTGTGACAAGACTTCTATCAAAGGCTTGGCACCCCGTTTAAGCACAAGACTCTCAAGACTATACTGCACTTTCCGTGTACTTATTGTGCTATGTCCTACTCATTTTGCATTACTTGCCTAGTAAATAAACAGCTTATATGATAAGAGTCCGACAACAAACAAGAGTAAAGTAATGTACATCGATAAGCTATGTAGTACCTAAGGGTACCTCTCAGATAAGAGCATAAACTACGTAGCACTCCACGCAATTTCCACAAGCAACTTTATATGTCCCGCGAAGATCCAACAAGCATAAGTCCGCTTATAAGGCTGCCTAGGTATAAGCTTATTTATAAGATTTCATGAAAAATTTTGATATCCGCACTGCTTATTTGTTAATGCTATATGCTTAATGAAAAGAGCATTAATGCATGATATAATGCATAAGCCATAGGTTTCCCAATTAAGCGTAAAGCTAGCACCGGTTTTGAATCCGTGGTAGGTACTGACTACGGGCAGTGTGTGCCTGGAATCAACAAAATTTATAATCCCATCTTCCTACCGTCAGAGCATATTAACGCAAAGATAGTGGTCTCTAAGGTCGAAATACCAGGATGGGTTTTTCTTCGCAATGATGCGCTAAGTTCAAAAAAATGGTGAATTCACTCGATTTGGGGGCTTTAGTAAAATAAGAGAGTGCTACTGGTGGATTATGTGACTGAAAATAAAATGAAGTAAAATATGAAAAGAACTCCTTGAAGACTTCCAAGGCTATCAAGTTGAGGGTCCTAAGGCAATGAAATGTTCTCGTCCTTTTCTCGTTGGGGAGGATGACATATAGTCATTTCCGAATCCTGATTCTTCATTTTGGCCATAAAACTCGAACCTCTTGTAATTTTCCTTTCTGAATTATAGCATCTATTGAGCATAAATGCTCCCGGATTAAGAAAAGTATTATCCTTAAATCTACTCCTACAAGATCCATAGGAAGGCAACTGATGAATCTCTGATCTAACAATAAGCATCCATCAACCCTAAAAGCTTGCCAAATACAGTTAATCAAGGCACATTTATGAGATTTTAACCTAGAGCGGAGAAATGAGAACCATAAATATCCATGGAATGCTGATTAAATACATGAGAGAGCCATCATTTTACCTCAAGGTGAATCTTCGTCTGTAGCCCTCCTCTTCAAGGATGGGAGCTTTAGCCATCCATCCCCGAGGATGATTAGAAACCAAGAAAATAAATCAAATGGAAAAGCAAAGGAAAAAGAATAAGGAAAACTAGAAAAGAAAGGAAAATGGAACTGGTGTTTGATTTAACAAAGCAAAGCTTTTTCACCACTAAAGTTACAAATCTCCTAAAACATCGAGCTTTATATAGAGTTTTTCTTAGGGTAAAATACCATTATGCCCTAAAAGCACATTAAACAAAGAGGGTAAAAAGGGAAAAAAAAAGGAGAAGAAAAAGCCAAAAGTCAACAAGGGAGGAGAGGGATTTCAGAGCATGAAGTCGTACTCGCCACCGCACCAATGCCAAAATTGGCACCAATGCCAAAACCAATGTTGCCAAAAATCCACGCCAAATTTCGCACCAATGCCAAAATCCAATGCTACAAACCAATGCCAAAATTGGCACCAATGCCAAAAGTCCAATGCCAAAAATCCAATGCCAAATGGCACCAAAGCCAAAATCCAATGCCAAAATTGGCACCAATGCCAATTTTCGTGATAGTTGTGGATTTTGGTGACCCCGTGCGACTTTCCCGCTTATGTTCTTTTTCATTTCTCTTCTTCAAGCCCGTTCTTCCCATTCCTCTCTTCTCGCTTCCTGCTTCTTCTTCCGGTTTCGCCCCATTTTTAATATGCAAAGCTAGTTTCTTGCCTCTGATTCCTCGTGGCTTGGCCGATTCAACAAACTGGCATTAAAAACTATAAAATGTCACAAATGCGATCGGGACATTAGTTAGCCTAATGTGTAAATCTAATAATTAAAATGATTAGTATAATAAAGCACCAAAAACCTATAATAAATAGGGTTCAAAATAACACTTTGGGCAACTAATCACACCCCCCAACCTGCCACATTGCTAGTCCCTTAGTAGTGCAAATAAAAGAAGGAAACAAAGACCAACAAGATAATAACAAAAATGTGTCCTCAAAAAATATTGGTATTTCAAAAGTATGTAGACGAGTAATGCTCACTCCTCGTGGGGAATCTTCATCAAAACCCTCGCCTAATAACCATCTTTCTGAGAGAATGAATGCCATAAATATTTGAGTATCAAAAGAGCCTCCTTCTTGGTGACTCTACCAGATGCTTCCACCAAAACCTAAGTGTTTGTTTGATCAGTTCTCAACAATAAACCCGTTAAACCCGCACCTCCCACCCAAATCCACTCGCTCCACCTAGGACACTAACCAACCTAAATAGAACATGACCCACTCTTATTCCACAATTCTTTTTGTGTTGTAGGGGTGCAATGCTAAGGAGTAGACCTTACCAAAGTTCATGTAACGGGGATCCACCGAAGGACTCCTAAATCAATTAAGGCTTAGGGCACTCAAGTCATAAGGATCTTTCGACCCCCACAAACTCTTTAGGTTTCACCCTGGGCCTCCGAATGAGATTTCAAACTCCAACACCTGGCTAACCCTGCTAAACTCCACCGATCCACCCATGTAGCGAGCACTAAGTCGCTAATTTCTAAACTAAAGTGAAGGTTTAGGGCACCTGGTTTTTTAGCAGCTTTCTACTTATATACCCTCTGACTGCGTTCTGCTCTCAAGGCAAAGCTGTAATTTTTTTCTTCTTTTTCTTTTTCTTTTCTTTTTCTTTTTTCTCTTTTCTTTTCTTTTTCTTTTTTCTTTTCTTTTCTTTTGGGAAGACACATTGGCTTCCTTTTTCATGGGGTCCTTAAACCTATTTAAGGTAGGTAAATGAAACTTAGGTAGGGTTTGCAAAGTTAAGGAGGTTAGGTAGTTCTTCAAATTTATTATGTTGAAACCTCGATGTGCACTGCAGTGTGATTAGCTAGAGGTGGAAGAAAAAAGGCTGAAAGCAACAAGGATTCAATTTAATCATCCACTTAACTAGGCATGGAATCAATCTAACATCAATAGAATTGCATTAAAGATTCACTTTCCAACTTGTAAGTAGCAAAACATATAAAAAAAATCAGAAATTTTTAAACTGTAAGTGTGAGCTTTAAATAGGTATGTATATAAAAAACTGGCCATAGTTTTAGTTTTCAAAAACAACTAATAGCTTCATATGCTTCAAAAAGCAAGCGAATTCGACAGAACACAAAAATGGCTGGTTTCAAATAGCAAATAAAGCAAGTAAATGTGTGTGCCTACTTCCCTAATTCTCCCCACCCGAATAACACATTGTCCTCAATCTGTGGCTCGATTGAAAATCCGTAGAAGGAAGTGATACCTCCTGGTGTGTAGCCAGGAAGGTTATCCTATTGGAGCAGATATGAAGATGTACTGTGGGGTGCAAACATGGAAGGTGGAGGAGACTGCTACACCTGAAAACAAAATACTCAAAAATTATGAGAATGTGCAATTGAAATGAGAAAAATTATTTAAAAGAATCTAAAATTAAGAAAATTTATAAAACTACAAATTAAACTTTAAAGTAAAGCAAATAAAACTTGAACAACAATTTGGAGTGGCTTCTAATTCTATCAGAGAAACCACTCACTGTGCAGTCCTCAGTTCATGGTGGATCAAGGAGGAGAAGTCCCTCCCATGTAAGGTCAGGAGGTGAGCTGGGCAAAGAGAAAGGAGTTTCGCTCCTCCTGCTTTTAAGCACTCGCTTCTCTCAAGTGGCGCCTGAGGGAGTGGATTGAGGCACCGGATTCTCCATCGACTCTTCATTGTTCTTCATCAATCCCTCTTGCGCTGAAAACACTGTGTTTTCGCACTGGCACCTGTGCATTTCATCTCGGCTCGTTCTTCCATTGATTTTGTGCTTGTCGCCTGTGGAAAATATTAAGCTCCAAAGTCATATTTCCAAAGGTAAGTCGACGACTATCTCTATAAATTAATTGCGGTATTGTATGTGGCTAAAATGTGGCCTTCCAATATAATGGCACTTTGATTTGTGCCCCGCCAATCGGCCCCGGTGGTCGAGAACCACTAAATCCACCCCGATAGCAGAACTTATCTACTTTTACCAACACATCCCCTCCACTATCCTTTCGGGTATTTTCTAATCGAATCCACTCGCCAAGGATAGGTGATGTCAAGGGTTTTCGCTTTCTCCCAAACTCCAGTCGCCACACCGAGTATGGCAAAAGAGGGTTGACACTCGGCACCTGTGTCTAACAAAGGTTATTTCACGGTGCAATTCTCCCAATGTTAATCGAGATACGGTAATTCGGATCTTTGCATTTCACCCATTTGTCTTATCGATGATGGAGCCAACTGACCTGGGCTTAAGAATGCCTTTTGTCAATGCCCAACCCTTTGGATTGTACAGAGATCTTTCAAAACTTTGCATAGGCAGGGACTTGTTTGATGGGAGGTCAAAAAGGGGTATGTTAACTCTCCTTCACCGCCTTAGGACTTCTTAGATGCCTCGCCGGGATGCCTTCTTCTTGCTTCTAGTTACTTGGGAAACGGAGGTGGTATGCAAAGGTTCATTGAGTCCTCCTTCAAGAAAATGTAAGCAGGGTCTACTTTCTTCCCCTTTTCTAGCTTCCTTCAACAGGCTTGGGCATTGGTCGACCAACCTCTTTTCCACTTCTTAAGGTAATGACAAATTTTGGCTTCATCCATTTTTGGGAGGTTCACCGTATAGCCCGGGCCTACGGGCTCCCTCGATTTGGCAAGGCCGAGAAGAGAACCTCCTCGCTCTTGGGCCGCTTGATTTGCCATTCTTGTTATGGACGCCCGTGTCGTCAATCTTCTGCTAAGGTTACTTTCCATCCCATCTATTCTCTGGCCAAGGAGCTTTCATGATTTTCAATTTTTTTGTTCAACGAGCACGATGCCTTTTTGCTCCTCCCACAAATCTCCCACCCACCTTGCTCATATTCAAATGGCTTGCTCAACAGAGAAGAGGTGGGTGGTCACAATACAGTTCTCTGGGAAACATATGTCGGAGGCCAGGCTTCCAGAGAGGTTAGGTGATCTTAGCCTAGTTGTAAGTGTTGCCATATGAGCATTTATTTGCGCTTGTTTCGGGGCCCACCACATTTGCATCCTCATAATGGGGTTTGGACATGGTTCTCCGGGTGGTCAAGTGACCCGGCGCTTGAAACAAGCTGACCAGGTGATGGCTTTCTACCACCGTCGACTCACATGTAGCATTTTTCCTTCTAGTTTTCCACCCCACCCAAGATGGATAGCTTAGCCTTCCGGGCCTACATCCTCCTAGCGGAATAGATGCCTCCCCTCGGGGTTTGCTATGGTCTCATTCTCACCGCCTCCTCGGATTTGGCTCAGTCCTGCCTTGGATGTCTCGGGCCTAGTTGAGGAACCAGGCCTCATCCGATTTTGCTTAGGAAATCCCCTCCACACATAGTTTCCAATAATTGTTTCATGGAAGGAGACATTCCATCATAAAATGGTTCACAGCATCCATGTATCAAACCCATGGTGGGCATGCACCGTATAGTCTCCATAAATCTCTCCCAAAGACTGTAACCTCTCAATTATCAAGTGAGCTGCAAATGTAATTTGTTTTTCAAGTTGTTTGTCTCATGGAGCACCGAAGAATTTTTAGAAACTCTCGCCTCGCAGCCTCCTTCTAATTCTTATGGTTCTTGCCTTAATGCATTTAGCCAAATTTTTGCCTATCCTTGTGGTCAAAGGAAAGGCTTTAGCTTTAGTAGTCTTATGTCGATGGCACCCTCTTTGAAAGTGGTGCATACTTTCCTCAAAACCCTAATATGATTATAAGGGTTTTCATTCCTCCATGCCATGGAATGCTGGGAGTAGAGGCACCAAGGCTTCACCGCCACTTCCCCGCCAGGGGAATTATGCATGAGGGTGCACTCACCTTGGGTGGGTGTATGTGATCCCTCATGGATCGATACATCGACCCCGCGGGCCCCTTGCTCGGCCGTGGGCTTCGGCCCTCAAAGGAGGCTCTGACCGACACTGAAGGCACTCTCACTCGCCAATTGGGTCACTAAGCTCTATGCAATTCGCCCGCAGTGTTTCTTTTTTCCCCTCGCATAAATCAAGCCTCAGACACTACACAAACAACAAGAAACCAATTAAAAAACAAGACTACCAAGTGGTTAAGGTTAGCTAAAAATAAAAACAGGGAAAAACAAGAGGTGCAGATAAAATTCAAATTTCTCGCAAAGGAACTCGCAATTGGGGAAAATGGTAAAAAAAAAAATAATAATAATAATAATAATAAATGAGACCACCAACACTCTGTGATGTGACTGTAAGTTCAAAAGCTTCTTATCTCAATTGTACACTATCCTGAATCATACCATTTGATTCGAAGCCGGTAGGGGTGCTCTGAATCTGTAACAAAATTTATAATCCTATCTTTCCCATCACGAGTATTAGCATCAAGAAGATAGTGTTCCAAGGTCGAACACAGGATGGGTTTTCTTTCGTGTAAATGGATGCGCTTAAGTTCAAAAATGCAGTTAAATTCACTGGATTTGGGGTTTTAGTAAAAACAAGGAGAGTCAGACGGAGACCGAAAATAAAATGAAGTAAATATGAAAGAACCTTACACGGCCATCGGGTTGAGGTCCTAAGGGCAATGAAAGGTTCTCAGTCTCTTTTCCTCACTGAGGATGACATATGGTCATTTCCCTAACCGGATCTTCATTTGGCCACAAAAACTCTAACCTTGTAATTCTTCTTTGAATTATATAAAGATTCATTGAGCATAAATGCTCCCGGACAGTAAAAGCACATCCCTAAATCTACCCTACAGCACTAATAAGGCAATCCACGACCCCAAGGATCTAAATAATACATCCACTAAACCCTAAAAGCTTGCCAAATACAGGTTAATCATGTACATTTAAGAGATTTTAACCTAGAGTGAGAAATGAGAAAACTATAATATCCATGAATGCTTATTAAATACATGAGAGCCATCATTTGATTCGTAACCTTTGCTCCCCAGCCCTCCTTCAAGGATGGGAGAGCTTTAGCCAAACCATCCTCAGAGGATGATTAGAAACCAAGAAAAATAACTAAATGAAAAGCAAAGGAAAAGAATAAGGAAACTAGAAAAGAAAGGAAAATGGAACTTTACGTGGTTTTTGATTTCCTAACAAAGCAAAGCTTTTTTCACCACTAAAAAGTTACAAATCTCCCAAAATACTGAGCTTTAGATAGAGTTTTTCTTAGCAGAAAGGTTCATTATGCCCTCAAAAGCATTAAACAAAGAGGGTAAAAAGGAAAAAGGAGAAGAAAGTCACAAAAAGTCACTAAGGAGGAGAGGATTTCATGAAGTTGGCACTGTGCCAAAATCTTGGCACCCAATGCCAAATCCAATGCCAAAATCTTAATGCAAAATCACCCAAAGCTGTAATCCACTGCCAAAATCGCACCAATGCTAATTTTCGCACAATAGGGATTTTGGGCACTCCTGTGCGAATTCTTTTCCCCGCTTTTGCGTTCTTTCATTTCTTCTCGTCTCTCGTCTTTTCCCATTCTCCTCTTCTCCAAGCCCTCGTTTCTTCTTCCGTCATTCGATTTTTTAATATTATGCAGTTAGTTTTGGCTCTGATTCAGGCTTTTATTGATTCAACAAATTTGGCATTAAAAAAACTATAAAATGTCACAAAATGCGATCAAATAATAGCTGGGCCTTAATGTAAATCGGGTTAATTAAATGATTAGTATACAAAAGCACTCAAACCTATAATAAATAGGGTTCAAAATAGCATCTTTGCACTAATCAGTATGTAGCGACATTCACGATCGCCCCGTGATAACGCTGTTAGCACTTGTAGAGGTCCACCACCTGTAGGTTTTGCACTCTGATTATGTAAATGTAAATGTACAGTTTTTGTATATGTATATGTAAATGGGACTCATGACTATATATATGGACACTGTAAACACCACTACGGTGGTAGTTTGATTTTTGCATATTTGTATATGATCTTTGATTCAGTTATAAGACTTGGGCACACCAATGTCTCGAAAAAGGTAAGAGTCCCAAGATAGCCTTATGCCTCTTCTCGGTCTCGCCAAGCAGGGATGGGGTGATATCTAATCTAGATACAACCTTTTGCAATTCGGTTTAGACAAGGCCCGTTTGGTCTTCTAGTTCCTCAACCCTAATTTCCATCCTCTTACCCATATAACCTAATCCCCGGTTTTCTTATGCTCATACTGTGTATGATATGTCCCTCTTACTAAATCTGCAAACAATCCAAACAACCAAGAATAGAGTATTCCAAAACAGAGTGTTTAGAATAATGAAGGAACTATGTGGATTAATTCAATAGAAAGAACAAAAAAACAGGATAAGAGATGTTTGAGAGTCTCCTTTCTCCCCAAGAATCACTCTTCCAATGAAAAATATGCATATCTCTCACAACAACAACCTAGCACAAAAATACCCAAACCCCACTATATACACAAATTTTCGACATGGCTACCAAAGACTAACTAAAGTCCTCGGCAACGGTGCCAAAAACTTGATTGAACGATTTATGTATAGACCTAATCCGTTTATTTTTGTTTTATCTCTAAAATACCCAACAGCAATGATGCCCAGGAATTTTGTCACCGTTTTTGGACTAAAATTTATGCTGCTAGTTTTTCTATTTTTAAAACATATTAAAAATGCGGATTAGTCTAAATTAAATCACTACAAGTGCACAAGTTGTACAAGTAATAAAAAAAGTGGACTTTAAGTTCCTGAAGAGCATTTAATCTACAGGATCAATAAGAGAACGTATAGATCAACTACCCTTACTACTCAAGGTTATCACTATTTAACTTCCAAGTTTAAGGATGGAAACATCGAAATGGGAATAAAAAAATTTAAAATAACATAAGAAAATGTAAAAATATACTGAATAACAGACCATGGAATGTAATCCAAACACCGGGAATGTGGGATCAGTGGTTCGATCGTAACTGCAGCAGGTTCTTGGAAACAGTGCTTTGCAGGGTTTGAATTTCGAACTTGTTCAAGAGTAAGGTAGTATAGCCTTGGATTCTCCAACACTATACATTTCATTCTCTCCGCGAATTAAGACTCCCTATCTCGATAATGGGTCCAAGAGATACTTATAAGACATGACCTCTGCAAGATACTGCTTGTTTTTCTTTTTTCAATACTACAAATATTTCTTTAAGAATCGAAGTCTCATGAATTTCATAGACAGGATAACACAAGCCTCCAATCTATAATTGAAACCACACCGTGTTGCAGAATTTCCACATCTCCTTGATTAAAATCTTAGCAACACGACATCGGATTGTCTCAATAACCGAGATCTTACAATTTCTAAAATTAAACTGAGAACCAATAGAGCATCTTTGTGCCCAAAAAGGGAACACATTTCATCACACCCAAAAGGGAACCTTGAATGCAGAGTTTAGAATAATCACCTAATGATTTATCGAAGTGACATTTAGAGTTTATCAGTACTAACTCAACACCCTAGTCATTTTTAAACATACCAGGTATTTTTGTAGGTATAATTTGAATTTTTCTCAGAATTTAAATTCAAAATGTGAAACTAAGAAACCTGAAATAAGCAAGAGTAATTTGTACTTTCAAAATAGGATAAAGTCATAAGATAAGAATAGATGAGATGCTATTTTAGAAATGGCATAAGTTGTAGTACAAATAGAAGGAAGGTTTGAGGACCAAAGGAATAAAGGAAAATTTCGACCAAATTAGGATAAGACCAATTAGGGTCTTCATTTCTAAGGCATTTTGGGAGCAAAACAGAGAGATAGAAGAAGAAGAAGGTGTTAAGAAGAGTAAGGGAAGCCAAGAAAGGTATGGACACATAGAAGGGATTGTTATGGCTTTGGTATGATTTGCATGGATATTAGTTTGGTTCCATTTCTAGGGCTATTAGGAATTCATCCTAACCCAGAGTTCTTGAAAGTTGGGCTAGAAACCCTAGTTGTATAAAATGAGTATGAATCCCTTTCGAGTATGGATTCTTGGTTTATAATGTATGAAATTCCTCCTCGAGCTAGGGTTCAGGTTAAGAGATGAATACTTGTCAAGTGTTAGAATCCTTAACTTCCCCTCTTGAGTTTATGTTTGCCATGCAACCATTCTGAGAGTTGTTTTGGTGATGCTGGATTATTTTGGGGTTTTTGGTTGGATTTCTAGAAAAATGGACGAAATCAAGAATTGGGTAATTTTTGGTCTTACGTCAAGTACAGAGATCCTTTTACCATTAGTCAGAGGGTCCACGCCTACATGGTGGCATGTCCACACCAAGTATGTGGCTGAGAGTGGTGTGGACAAGCTTCGGGCATCACAGTTGAATGCCTACGCCATGGTGTAGCACTGTTCAGAGACATGTGTTTTTGTCATACTTTGCTATTTCGTTATTCTGAGGACTTGTCTATTAGACTAATGAGGACCCTATGATAAGATAGTAAGTCTCTCAAGGTGCACGGTAGTAATTTCGGCATTTCCTTATTTGTGCGGCACTCGATCGGAGCCGCACCTCGCATTTACCGCACCTTCAAGTAATTTATTGTGTCAAATGTCCTACTCATTTTTTAATACCGGTCTAGGTAGTCAAAACAATATATGAGGATATGAGTCCTAATAATAAATAAGAGTAAAGCAATGTACATCGTTTCTACTTAATGTACCTAATGGCACTCTATACAAGCATAAGTTCTGTAGTACCCTAATGTGCCTCTGCAGACAAAGATAAGCTCAGAGTACCCACATACCTCAGACAAGTATAAGCTTCAGAAGACTCACTGCACTGCATAAGCATAAGCTCAGAATTCCTTACGAGAGATCTAACAAGTATAAGTCCGCTTATAAGGCTAAGTATGTGTATATTTGTTTTACACCTTGAAAATTTACATTCGTTACTATTATATGCTTATCGCAAAGAGAATTTAATGCATGTGCATAATGTATGTTACTATATGTTTCAATTAAGTTTTAAGCTTAGCACGGGTTTTATTCCGTGTAGGTACAGAGGAGGACGTCCACGATCTTCCACATATCAAGCAAAGCAACAAACTAGTAGGAGTCCACACGAGGTTTGCACTGATTATGTAAAATGTAAATGTACGCTAGATATGTATATGTAAATGGACTCAGACTCAGATATTGACTGTGAAACACCACTATGGTGGTAGTTTTATTTTTTTTGTATCCTCGGATATGATATTTTGATTCAGCTATAAGACGGCTCACCAATGTCCGAAAAAACAAGTAAAAAGTCTCTAGTATAATTTTTGCCCCTTCCATTCGCCAAAGTGGGGTTGGGGGTGTGACATTATTAGTTCTAAATATTTCAATCCAGCATACCCTAAGTTACTGCTCATGTGCTCTCAAAATTCTCTATCTCTGTGTCACTCAAAGGGCCTCCTGGAAATCAGAGCATAGATACAGCTCTCTTCTGAGTATAATGCCCTGATATCAAGAACTGTTCACTACATGAACAATATCGTTTAAATCAATCTATTTTTCAGAACCCAAAATAGTCATTTAAATACCACAAATCATAACCAGAACACCAAACCTCTTCCCAACAGGAGCTTAGCCTTCCATTTATAGTTCACAAGCGACAATGACTAGTTGATCAAACAAATCTATCAGTTTTAAACAACCGAAGAAAAAGGGATTCCATAAATAATCTCAAAACCTCAAGATTAGATAGAAATGGAACTAAATATTCATTTATCTCAACTCTCAAAATTTCATAAATTTGATCCTTTATTTCAGTCAAGAAAAGGAAAATAAATAAATACAAGAAGAAAAAGAAAGTGAAAATGAAATATGAAATAAAATCTAAAACGTATATCCTACTTACTACTAATTAGGGGCTACTTACAATGCATGCTCCTCAACCGTTCTCTTTTTCTGCTCCCTTTTTTCATCCTTTCTCAGGTTCAAATATTTCATTTATAGGCCTAAAATGATGTTAAGCCAAAATCAAGGTTGATAACGGGGGTTTCCATGTGCCAAATTATTTGTTTTTGGTTCGCGATGATTGCTTATTCTTCTATGTCAGAACATAGCACCTTCTCTTTGTCGTGAGGCTCTATCGTGGCATTTTCAAGATTTTTCTACATTTTCAATTTCCGCCTTTTATGTTTGTCGCGACATTATTGGCTCCAGGCTCACGGCAGCAAAGATCTATGTGTGCCTTCTGCTTTGTTTTTGAGTTTGCTCCAACATTTTCATTTCATCGCTTTGTCAAGCTTTGTCGTAAATAAAGTTGAGTTAACTCCTAATCTATATTTGCTGCTATTAGGTTTTGTTTTTGTCTTGCATTATGTCGCTTAATATTAATTTTCTAATGTCGCTGATATAGTCACTTCACTATTAATTCTGAATGTTTATCGAATATAAAAATCCTTTGTTGTGACAAACTCAACATAACTTGCCTTCGTGATCCCCGTCATTTGTCACGGAGATTATTTCATGGTTTGTCGCGACACAATTTTCTCTTCCTTTCTATAATTTTTATGTCCTAACACCTGACTTTTATGACGCAACACATAGCCTTCAACTTGAGTTTTGGTTTCATGTCACACATAAATTTCAAATATCGCGACATACTTTTAACTCTTGCTCTTAACTGTGTTATACATACTAAAATGTCGTAAATATCTCCGCAATTCTTTTTCTGTGGCTCTTCTCTTTAATTTTTTTGTCGCGATATTGATCATAAATGTCTTGACATTTCTTGTCAGTTTCTTCTACACTTATGTTATTTATTAAATCTGTGGAATGTCAGCACATATTTTTCAACCTGTTTCTTCCAAGCATCTTTCTTCGCTTATGTTGCGACATTTACGCCTTCAGGCTCTTCTCACCTTTGTCGCGATAAAGCCTGAATGTTACACATTCGAATTTTTCATACTAAGGCGTTTTTCTCACTTTATGTCACGACATTATTTAGTTTTTTCGCGACATTCTTTCTGCCGCTTTGCCCTTGAGTAATGTCACGACACTATTGCGACAATTAGCAATGCCCGCTTTAATAACCACATTACTCATTTTTAGTCTCATTTGTCGCTCGTTTTTTGTTTCTTTTCTTAAATTTTTACAAAACACAAATTTGGATAAATATTCCATAATTTGGCATTTAAATACGACATTAAACCTTAAAATATTCATGAAAAATTGGCTTAAAATTATATGAATTTTAGACTCATTACCCGCCTGCAAGGCAAAACTGCCTCTGCAAAAAATATTCCCAAAAACAACCTCCAAAAGACTTTTTCAAAACCAAAGAACTAACTAGTGGGCCACGGGCATTTTCTTCCACTTTGTCCCTTGCGCCGAGAGGCGAGTCGATAAGATGGGATCGCACCCTACCAACTATGAGATATTATCCCGTCTCGCCTGGCGCCTCACGCTTTAAAACGCTACCACTAGGCTTTCTTGAGATGAGCCCCATACTTATATGGGCCAAGTAGTTTTTTATCCGACGCGATGCAAGACAAACACTTCATGCACACAACGTCCCTCGTCAGGTCCTGACGATTGCGCCAACGAACACTTCACACGCCGTGATCTACTCGATACCATTTGTACCACCATCTCGGGCCAATCCATGTAGATAGTTGTCCGCTTCGCCTAAGGGGCCCTTACCGCGAAACGCATTTTACCAGCTTCGAGAGGTTCTCATACTTTACATAAACACTATGTTTTCTCCTATCCGATGATGTGACAAACACCCTCTTATTGCACAATACAACGGCCCTCGCTGGGTCTCCCACATCATGCCAATCTTAACAGACCCACATCGGGCCTGTGGACTGCCTGATACCACTGGTAAACGACCCCTAGCCAACCACGTAGAGCACTGGCCCGCTCGCCTGCAGCCCTCACGGCGAAACGCCTACTAGCCGGTATGAGCTCACACTTATATAAACGCGTAAGCCCCCTATCCGACGCATTTACATGCTACTGCCTAACACAAGAAACTTAAAAGATCCCTCATTCATTCCATCTAATCAAGGCCGCAAAAGAAATGAACAAGAAGGGTTTAAAATTTTGGAATATTATAACAAGTTCTATTTCTGTTTATTGCAGCATCCCAGATTCCAACTACTTTCTACGGCTATTTGGCAATCATAAGGGAAAAGTAGGGAGGAAGGGCTAATGCAACATTAAAGTGATAAAGGAGACTTGAACTTAGAGATTGAAGGAGACTCGAAAATGGTTGTAAATTGCTATAATAAAAATTTCAATATTCCTAATTCTCTTATGATATCAATAGAGGATATTTGAAAATTACATCAAGATCTACTTATCTATAAATATAGTCGTGTATATAGAAAAGCAAATAAAATCATAGATTACCTACCAAAAGAAGAAATTGGCATCTTAGACTCTAATATTTGGTAGTTAAACTCCCCTAAAAATGTTGCAAATATTAGTTTCGAAAGACCATTGAAATTTATAAGATTCCAACCCTATAATTTTTCTTTCACCCAAAAAACAAAAATGAAAAAGTGGATGAGACATAAGGGAAATTTCCTTTAGGGGATTGCGTGTGTTGATTTAGGCATGCAAATGGTCAAGTATGTGAAGTTGGAACCCAATCTTCTTATTGGTCGTGTGGTGTGGGTTATGATTTATAACTTATGACTTATGACTTACGACTTATGAGAGCGTAGGATATTATTTGGGAGCGTGTGGTTGGAAATTGGAAGTTTGGAACCATAGATAAAACAACACGTGTCGGGTCTAGTAGTACATACGTAGACGAAGTACCTTGTTATATGGTAGTAATAATTAATACATAATCTTTCAATAAATAATAATAATAATAATTAATACATAATTCTTTCAAAAAAAAAAATTATTAATACATAATATAAATAAAGAAAGAAAGAGAGAGAATAATAGGGCAGTAAATGATTATGAATGCAACCTGTCTTCAGACAACTCTGGCCATGGCCCCGACTGTTCCATCTGCTGACTGTATTTATCTCCAAATGCCCGTATCTCACTTTTTAAATCTAAATCCATAATCCATCATCCAAAATCCAAAACCCATAACCCGAATCAAATTCTTCGCCTCCCAATCCTCCTGATTTCGTGTATCTGTGAATAAGATTTTGTTTCCAATTAATCGATATGTCCAAGTCCGGTAAGGAGAGATCCGACTTTCGTGGTGGGGGCGGCGGCGGTGATGGCAGTGGCGATGGTGACGATGGCGATGAGGATGATGAGGGTGGTGTTAGGAGGGGCGGGGGAGATGATGCGAAGAATTGGAGAGGAAAGAATCTCGGGAAGGCGAAGCATTTGGTTTCATTTCCTATCTTGTGAAAAGCCAAGAAACAGCTGGTATTCTGGAAGACAAAAATCAAAATCGAATTCCTTTCTGTGTTGTTCGATAAGATGGAGGGTTTCTGTGGGTTATATATCTCCTGTTTCAAGCGGCCACAGACTCTGGAATCATCTGCTAATTCTCAGACAAGCGACCCCAACAACCCAGCATTTACTTATGAGCATTTGAAACTTCTGATTGAGAAGAACGATTTCTATTCCAAGGAATGCAATCCCCACATACCCATCCCCTCAATTGCAGACTGATACATCCATTCTCTCTCTTCCTCTCTCTCTCTGTGTTTTTGCTATTGTTGTTGTTGTTTGTTGTTCCTAAGCATTGCCAAGGTTGCTGCCGCTATTGTCATCCTTATACTTTGAGACGATTTCTGGATTGTTTGGAAGGACTTTCAAACCATGGGGTTTCTGGAACATAAAGCTTTGATTTTCCTCTTAGTTCAGGGGATATGAACGCAGTATTTTTGAGCAGTCTGTCAGTGATCATTCCAATTGCTCAATGTGAGGCTAGTTCCCAGACACTACGCTTTTGAGGGCTTCCTTGTCAGAAAGATAAATATTGCACTATCCCATTTAAAGTAATAGCATACTTAAAGCCATGGTCTCCTCAGTTTTGTTCAATGTACTTTTGTGGAGCATGGATTCCAATTGAAGTTACAATATCAAGAACAATTGTGAAACGGAAGACCATTAAGTAAGTGTACCTTTTATTCCCTGTACTTAGATCTGGTGTTGAAAATTGTTCAATTTGTAGAGCATTTCCTACTTATGTTCTTATGTTGGCATTATGTACAGGCCTACTGTCGTTTGTTTACTCCTAGATACATGGTTGAACCAGGCTCTGGCTCCCCATTTTTGGTGTTTATAAATCTTCTCTTTTTATCTATCAAAAAAATAATGTTGTGGTTTCAACTCTTTCCTTGGACTAGTTATTAGCTTCCTCGAACACACAGAACTCTACTGTGGAACTTATTCTTAATTTATATTCCCTTGTTTTTGAATTCAAGAAATATGGAGATTTAGGGCCTTTTTGGGTTCCTGTAATTTCAATCAAGAAACACCATTTTAAGGTTATATCTAAAACTGCTTTTGTTTTTTGAATTTAATGTTTTTGTGTTCTCTTTGTTTTACAGAGAAAAAAAAAAACAAATATGTTTTTTATGTTTTCTTTGTTTTCCTTATTTTTCAAAATAAAAAACAGTTTTCAGAAGCTGTAAACAAACAGGCCCTTATGTGGTGGGTGGTCTTTGTAAACTGACAACAGTCGAATTAAATAGGTGCAACCACTTGATAAATTGCTTGGAAACATCTCTCGTGCGATTTTTCTAAAGACGTACATGGGGTTCGCCAACCTAACAGAAGTTTTGACATCTCTGCTGCTGCTCCACCATCCATCTAGTGTTTGTTGATAATATGAAGGGAGAGAGCTATTCGTAGTTTTTAATGCACTGTTTAGAATCCGGAAAGTACTACAGAAAAAAAATAGAGGAAAAGTGGATGGCAAGAAAATTTGAAGAAAAAATTAAAAAAAAAAAAGTTTAAACGTAATAAATTAATTCTATGCTATATATCTATTGGAACTCATTTTATTTGCTTCTTCTCTCTATTATATAAGGACCAAGAAATTAAAAAATACATAAAATTTTAAGAAATTTTGATTATATTTAATTTTCTTTTATATTTTCCACAATGAAACCAAATATCAGAAATCATTTTTTTTATTTTTTTTTTCTAAGATTTCTTCTGTGTTTCCCAAATGGTTCAAGAAATGAGCAACCAGTTGATTATTTACATCTCATGTTGGACATACTTACGAAACTGTCAGCAATTATGCACTATGTCAAACAAAAAACTTGGAAAATAATTGGAGAAGAAGAAAACAATGGAAAGAGAAGCAGATCTACAAACAAGAGAGGGAAGCAGCTACATGATAATATTAGCTGGGATCATATTCTCCTTCATGAAAGTGAGATATTCGACAAAAGGGTACATATCAAGCACAAATTCAGGTATCAGAGAGACGATACCATTTAGCAAGATGTGAAGACATTACAACCACCACCACCATAACATACTTGTTATCAATACATTGAGAAGGCAAAGCTTCAAATAATAGCTTTTATAAAAGAAAATTTTTCCATAGTAAAGAATTACAAACTTTTTGATCTCTATCCCTGAGACCTATGTTATGGTGCAGCACTGGTTGGTTCTCCTTGCCTGCCTGTAGAACATCTGCTTCCAGCACTACATCAGGTCAGTCTTACAGCAGAGAAGATGAAATTATATACCTATTTCAACAGCTAAGTAATTATGTGCTAGTTAGTGTGTTCCTGGGGCATCAAAAGGATGGTAGAAAAGGGTTTACAATGTATGCTATATTCTTCCTCAAAGGGTAGCTCAGATGGTGTAAAGCTCTGGGATTGGGTACCCAAAGGTTACAGGTTCAAGTCCCCTTTGGGGCACTAGAGGATTTACCGAGCTGGGTCACCAGTGGCCCCGGTGAATTAGTCAGACGAGCGTAAGCCGTCCAGATCCATGGTTACTCAAAAAATGATGCGTGAGGTCTTTCCAGAGTACCATACAAGACACTCAGTTACCAGAGAACAATTCAGTCAGTCAGGTTACTTATGACCCTTCTCTCCCTAGCCACTCCCCCAACAGACTTAACATACATACGAGCAATCAACTTTTGCCAGTTGGACAGACAAACATTCCAAACAAAAGAGTAATGATATTTCATAAGTTTAATCCTAATTACAGAAAATTTAAATGAAATTTTGCCAAGAATATGTCAAACAAGAACAAGTACGTAATGTCTAGAGTGAAACAAATGCAGCCATGAGATTGTATACATCAACAAGAACAAGTATAATTCCATATGATACAAAAGTGCAATGTCTTTAAGTAGAATCTATGAAGCTGATTTAAAAAAAAAATAGATGATTTTATAAAACATCCAATAAAAATAATTTTAAATTTATTGCTATATGTTTTGTTATTTAGACATTTTAAGATGTGGGAAACTGGAAATTCCGTTTATGCATATCTATTTCTAAGTGTTTCATGCCCAAATGTAGACCTGCTGATCAACTGTAAGTAAGCTTACATGCCTGGGAGGCTATGCTCACAACTTCAGAACCTTTTCTACCAAATCATCTTAACTTTCTCCCCCACGTGCTCGAACACCTGTCACGGTCCCAGCTGTACCAGTAAGATAAGAAAACAAAAACAGTCAGCAGAGCAATTAAATTCTGTAATTGATATTCCTGGTCAAAATAAGTTCTTTTGAAGCATATTTCCCTCTTAATTTTATATGCAAGCGAGTGAAAAAGGGTATCAATCTCATCAGGAACTTGCATCCAAATGCAGAAAAGTTTGCTAGTTGAACTACTGTTATTAGTACACTTTTGTGAAGTTGATCCAAAAGGGTAAACTTTAAGATTTTTCCTCCTGTCATTTTTATGTACATAGATTTGCAAGAGTTTACAAGAATTATAAGTCTAATGCACATTAAGCAATATGCCGACATTTCATGGCCAAAGAAATCAAGGGTGGTAACAACCATAAACGACTCAGAGGATACTTTTAAACTGTTATAACAGGTCCAACCATAATCCATCAGTTGGTGTTGCTAAATTGTCTGAAAGAAGAAAATTGAATATGTACTTTTTTGTATTTGTTTATATATTTTGTGTCTGGTTCATCATCTCTAGATTATGGGTAGGTTCTCATAATGCAAAAATTTTGAGTAATGCATGGCAGAATCCACTATAATTGAGAGTCACGTAGATAATAGCTACAACCTGACTCTAAAACAAATTCCTATACATAATTTTGATTTAAAATCAGAATCAGCTTCGCCTGGATCTATGGATCTGTTAAACTACATAATCAACTAGAATTCTAAGAAGTATTGTTTTTAGTCCAATCATAAGTGCTACAAGAATCAGCATGCAGGATCCAAATATAACCATAGCAAATTATGGGTTCGTTTTAGTACAGTCATACAGACCCAGTCACATAACTTCTATTGACCACAAAGACACTTTTCTTTTCCATAGTGTCAGTTAGATATGTAAGGCATATATATCAAGCCAGAAATTGGTGCATGATTCTTGTATTCTAGCTATGTATATATTGTAATTAATAGTACAGCTGTGTTGTAGCAGCTGTATTATAGCTTCCTTATTTAGTTAGAGTAGCTGTATATATCATCTGTACTGTAGCTTCCTTAAATAGCTAGACTTAATTGTTGTAATTGCTGGAATTCAGCCTTGTTATACTCTATCACCTTCTATATAATGAGAGGAACTCTCACAATGAAAGGTTTTCAATCCAATTGACATGGTATCAAAGCCATTTCAGAATTCTATAGTGTTTTTTTGAGTGTCAGTTATTTTTCTGCTGCTGCTGCCTCTGGGTTTACTGCTGCAAGGTCAAGTTTTGGTCATCTAGTCTACTGCTGGTTATATTTCTAGGCTGGAAATCTTCTTTTATTTCAGTTCATTTAGAACTCTGGGGTTATTTTTTTGTGGTTGCATTTGTGGGGTTATATTTGGTTTTCTAGCCACATGAGCATTATTATGTCAACTAGCAGTTGATGTTTGTGTGTATTTCCTTACAGGAAAAATTATTCCACTTGGGAATTTCCACTGTATTTTAGTCATGGGAAAAGAAATCCAGGGGCCACATCAATTGTATAACTAGGCCCCTACTGAGCCTACTTTCAACTGGCTCAATGGCAAGTCTAAGATGCCAGAGTCATGACACATGATTTGCATCTGTTAACCAGCTGATAGTTTCAATCTTGAGGTCGCATACAAAGCCAAAGATATGTGAGCATTAAAGAAGGGCCTATAATCAAGAGCAACACAGCCAAACGCTTAATTAGAGTATGATATCGCACTCTACTCAGGGCACCCTCCATTCAATATTATTTCTTTGGATTTTAGAGCTTATGGGTTGAATTCGTTGACATAGTTTATGCAAAGGTACCAGTTGATTCTCTTTCTGTTGTTCAAGAGGTTCATGAACAAAGCAAGAGAGATCAATTCGCTCTAATCTGATGAATCGTGCTCCTTCTCCTTCTTTGGGTGCGTGCTTTGGTGAATTACTTCGTGAAGAACAGCGCCTTGCAACACAAACTACTCTCCAACAAAACAACATACCTGATAATGCAGTTGCTTATGCAGCCTTATGAAGAGGGCATCAGGAAAGATGCAACCAGTTCAATGCTATTCTAAGGAATATGGACATTTCACGTTAAGTAATTGTAAAAGAAATCTTGCACACAGAGAAACCTGGGGGCACATTATCAAAGATCAGATTACTGGTCCTCAGAATCGCCATGTCTAATGTTAACCGTTGTTATTGTTAATCATGCTGTTTTGGTCCCAGAAGTTGTTGGACAAATCAGCACTTACTTCTTTAAAATGGTTTGTGTTAGATGATTATTTCAGCCTTTTCACCCTTAGGCTTCACAAGGGTGATTTACCATCTTCATTTTGGGCTTGTTGATTCGGTGCACATCTAATCCATATGACTAGGCTCCTCCATTAATTCTTAGAAATGTTCGTGACATATCATGGCGTTGAACCAATATCTCTAAATTCAAGCAATGGTACTCAATGATTCATGCTATTAGACACTCAATTCTTCCGTAAAAATGTCTTAGATCTCCGAGCTTCTTACTAGTCTCATTTAAAGGGGGACAATTAAGCCAATAATAACTATTATGTTCCGATTTTCTCGTGATGGTTGTATTTTGTGCAGTGATCAGTGTCGAGGAAAACATCGCGAAGGGGGCCTAAAGTTGACGATTGTTTCCTTTGCACTTTTCCATTTCTAATTTTGTTGCTCAAGCTTAATTATTGTAAAACAAACAGAGTTAAGGATATATTTAAACATATAGGTCATCCTAATCATGTTTTATTCATTTACCAACTCTGCTTTAATAAAAATCAATTTTCCTCTCATCTTTCTCGTTGATTGTTCAACATAAACTAGGGGTAAGAGTGTTCCTTTTTTCCTTCTCACTTAGTCGTGATGAGTTATTTCGATTTTGATCCATAGTGATGTGGGGCATTTCTTCCCGTTATATCTCATGCGAAATATAAATACTTGTGATATCTTATTGATAATTACAAGAATATACCTCGGATTTATTTTCTTTCGTTCTAAATCGAGGATTGCCTTTCAAAAGTTGTCGCCTATGTTAAAACTCAATTTTCTTCAAGAATCAAAGTGGTAGGATCTAATTCGGGTGGGCGAACAGATATGTCTCACGAATTTTATGCGCGATTTTCTTCAAACAAGGAATTGCTTCTCAACGCTGTCTCTATACCCTCAAGAAATGGTGTTGTCGAACGTAGAATCTGTACCTAAATTCGTTAGATGTTGTTAGAACTTATTGCTCGAATTCTTCTGCTCCATCTACATTTCGGGTTGAAGCCTCTCAAGTACCTGTGAGTCTATTTAATTAATCGATTGTCTTCCTGTCTCTGACTTTCAGATCTCCCTTTTTATTATCATCTTTATCATCATCATCCCAACTACCTTGACATGCATCCTTTGGTCATGTGATTTGGTCCATTTGCCATCCCATGAACGCTTATAAATTTTCGTCTAACTGCTCAATGTGCATTTGTTGATATGATTTCACACAAAGGTTATGTTTGTTACGATCCATGCTCTAACAAATTTCAGATTTCTACAGCCATGTTGTTTTCTTTAGTAATCAATCATTCTTCTCACTCATGTTAAGGCCTTGCCGAGATACATGTTCTTCCTAATTTTGATGAGAGAGTTAACTCTACTCCCGGAAGATTTAAACCAGGATTGTATGAACAACTCACGTCCAACTTTGCCACGTTTTTTGGTCCTTCTCCTGCTTTGTCCCTTTTGTATACCCCCAAAGGTAATTTTCTGGCAAATTTCATTGCTTTTTTGTGATCAACGTGACGCTTTATCATCAAAAAAATGAACAACGACGTCCAACTTTGCCGTCTGAGCAAGCTATCCCGAGTATGTTCCAACGGATCAATTCCGACTTCCAACACTCCATTCGATCGCCTTCCGAGTCCGTCATCCCTCCTCGAGCAGGGTATGGTTTTTCACATCTCTTCATACTACTTTAATTTCTATTCCCATACCTAAATGTTATTCGTGAGGTCGCGAAACATGGTTGTCAAGGTATGCAATGGCTGGAAGAACTTCAAGCTCTGGGGACAATTCATATGGGATGTTGTTCAATGCCTCCTAATGTTAAAGCCATCGTTGTAAAAATGGATTTATTCAATTAAGCTGCTCTAATGGTACTTTCACTCGCTTATAGACTATGAAGACTTTGCCCTACCACCAAAATGACTATTACAATGCTTAATGGTTTTATTGTTGCTTCATTAGTACGCCACTCATCGATGACGCCAAAATGTACTCTTCACGGTGGATTCAAAGAAGATGGTATGGTTTCCTCAAATCTCGCTTCATTATCCAATTCTCGGATGTATGTGTCAACCATCCTTATACGGGGGTTGAAACAAGCTCTCCCCGCATGGTTTGATAAATTCCGATCAACCCTGCTTTGCTTTTCTTTAAGTAGAGTCAATATGACTCATCTTTGTTTCTCTACAAAACATCTACTGGTATTGTTATTCTCCTGGTTTACGCGATGATATTGCCACATCGGGACAAATTTACATTGATTACTCGCTTGCGCAACATCTTCAAGCTTCCTTCTATGGAAGGATCTCGGTCCTCTTACTTATTTCTTAAAGTTGGAAGTTCATACTCGATTCTACTGCATTTTTTTAAATCACCACAAGTATTAATGGCCGTGGATTTGATTACTAAATGCCGATACTTCTTCTTGACACTCCATTGGAAGTAAACAAGAAGTATCAAAGTGAGGAGGGTGATCTCGTCCCGATCCCTAACGCTGGCTAATTGGTGGGCAAACAACTATTTTGACTATTACTCGCCCGATATTTCCCTTTGCGCTCAACAAAGTTAGTCACCTATGCAGCCACTCCCCATCATCTACTTAGTTGTTGTTCATCAGACATGGCATTCGTGGGACACCTACCAGGATTATTCTTCCCTCCCAACCGGTTCTCTTCGTCTTGTCACTTAGCGCGATGCTAATCGGGCCGAATGTCCTAATACTACAAATCGGCCTTAGGTCGCGTACTTTCGTGATTCTTTGATTTCGAAAAGTAAAGCAGTTGTGCCTCAGCCTCTAAATCTTCTATGGAATCTGAATACCGTGCAATGTCTACTGCATGTTATGAGATTGTCTGGCTTCATGGAATTCTATCTAAGCTTGGTTTTTCTCAGCCTGATCCTACTCCTCTCTATGCTAACAACACGGTGTTATTCGTATTGTTGTTAATCCCGTTATCATGACCTACAAAGCATAACAGGACTGTCATTCTATTCGGGGAAGCCTTAGACTCCCATATTATTTCTCTTCCCTAAATTTCTACTACCCTCCAGATAACTGATGTGTTTACAAAAGCCATGACACAACAATGTCATCAGTTCCTTGTAGGCAAATTAATGCTTCTTGATCGACTGAAGATCAATTGAGGGATTAATTAGATATGTACATATATATCAAGCCATAAATCGGGTGCATGATTCTTGTATTCTAGCTTGGTGTAAATATTACTCATTAGCAATAACCGGTGGTTGTAGCGCTTGTATTATAGCCTCCTATTTTACCTAGAGTAGCTATATATATCATTTGTGTTGTAGATTCCTTATTTAGCTAGACTTAATTGTTGTAATTGCTGGAATTCAGCCTTGTTATACTCTATCACCTTCTATTTAATGAGAGGAACTCTCACAATGAGAGGTATTCAATCCAATTGCACGTAGTACTCTGTCAAGGAATATATCAATGTGAAGAGGGATATATACTTATCTTGAAGCAAATCAAAGTAGTAGGGAAAATCACAAGGGGATGGCACTCACAAGGATAATTTTGGTTTCATCCAAATCCCTCTGAATTTTCAGCAACTTATCAGCCTCTGCAGGGTCCTGAAGAAGAAAATTGCAAACAGATGATATTTAAAGAAATGAAACTAATCTACAGCCAATAGAATATTTTAAAGAAAACAACTGAAGAACCTGAAATATATTTCTTGACATGGCAGAAAAGTACCTGAAATTTGACTAGAGCTTCGTTTAGATAAGGCCATGGTTGAGTGGAATCTGCCAGAGCATTCCTCCAAGAATCCCCAAAATTTTTCTGATACTCATCTAATACCTGCCGGAATATGTTCATTCATTATATCTGTTGGACTACATTTAGGCAGCAACTTATGCTAACAAATTCCTAGATTTCAGCACAGCCCTTGAAAAGAAACTGGTTCTTTTCTCAATGAAACAATGTCAACATCCTTTATTCCAGCCTCATAAGAAAGGCTTTTTTTTTTCTATTCTTTTTTCCCTTTGAAAGAAGACCAAGAAGAAGAGTGGAGGAAATTGAATCCATCTAATATGATATGTCCTATGTTTTGTTAGTATGTTTCAACGGTAAAGATTCAAAATTTGCAGTACTCTGAATTGGTTCTTTAAATTTTTTTTTTTATAGTAGAGGTCATGGGATGAACTATGTAAAGGGTAGATTTGGGAGGATTTGCAATATAATGGAACCCATTTAATAAGATTAGAAGACAATTTTGTGGAACCAAAGGACTCAGTATTCAACAGCCAGAAGCTGATAAACATATATGGTGCAACATTTTGGTGTTTGAAGTACACCCAGCAAACAGTAAATAGAGTACAGAGAATTACATACATGGTTAAAGAATTTGGAGGTTTTTAACATATCATACCTTGTTGAGAAGAGAAAAGGCACTACGGACAGGGTAGTTGTCATCCATAAAGCCCAAAGCGCAGACGCCATTTCTGTTGTAAGAATGAACTTTGTATTCTAAACAGATAAAATTTGAATTATGTCAAGAAAAAAGAAAAAATAACCGGAAAGAGAAGCATAGAAAGATAAAAGAAAATGAAGGAGCAACCTTGATGCTGGACGGATTGACGTTGGGCCGGTGGGGTTCGTTTAGCGACGGTTCGTCCGAGAAACACAATAAATTCCTTGGCAGAACTCCTCTGGAAATACCCAAATTGGGTCAAGTCGGATGCGATGGCCAGGATCACAGGATCATTGGAATCGCCTTGCCATTTCATTACTAAAAGAGCCGTGATCTTCATCCTTGTTTCGGTTCTTCACTTCCCCTTCCCCTTCCCCTTCCCCTTCCCCTTCCCCCTCACCTTCCCCTTCCCCTTTGGCTTCCATTCTACTTTAATAATCCTAAAAAAGTAGAGAATAAAACTGATGCTGGAGCAGCCGACCAGAATTAGAATCGATTCTCAGGAATCAGCCTTTGACTATAAAGTATAAACCATCAACAATCAACATGGCAGGACCTTCTTCATCGAGAGAGTGAAGACATTTAGTAAGCAAATAAATAAATCCTATATATTAGATTTGTTTTTGTAATAGATTTATATATCAGATTCTTATAAATCAAATTTTTTTTAAAATGTAAATAAAACAAGCTATTCTCATGGGTTGAAATTATTTTTTCAAAAAAAAAAAAACATAAAAACATTAACTATATTGATAATTTGATTATTTAATTTGAAAATAGTATTTAAAAGTGGGTAAAATTAAAATTAACAATATTATGTGCCTAAAAGCAAGAATGTTATCTTGTATCATGCGCCACACCAACTTAGCCATAAAGGTTAAATTCATGTGATGAAGATATCTCAATCCCAAACTTCCATTATCTATAGGTTTCACTATCGTCTCTATTATCTATATGTTTCACTATCGTTTTCCAACCCTTCAATTTTATTGCAAACGCCAAGGAAAACCAAAATGATTTGCATAATATACAAAGGAATTGAATTCAAAACAAATTTCAAAATTTAAAAATTGTACTTTCCAATCCTCAAAGCAAGAAGAAATACGATCCACCACATTATTAAAATGGTAATTCATCACCCAAATAAGATGTTAATGAAATCCCAGACAATGATGAAATCTTTTGACCCAATTCACTATCAAAGCTGTGTGAGACAAAGATATGAGGCTTGTGATAATTGGCTTTATGACCCAAACAATATTGAGAAAATAAGTTAAGACAATCCATCACTACCTGCAATTGTTCTATTGATGTCTCTGCAAATAACACCAAATCATTAGCAAAGAATAAATGAGACAAGTGGGTCCATGTTTGTCTTGACTGCTTAATAGCTTTCCACACCCATCCATCGGAACTTTCTGAAAAATGATGAAAAAATTAAAAATAAATCTTAAAAAAAATGTATTTCTATGTATAATATAGTTTTTTCCACGTCACCAAACCATGTCATATTGAAACTTAAAAATTTTCAAAATTATTAAAAAATATATTCAAAAAATACTTTCACTATAAATTAAAAAATTTCAAAATACGAAGCCGTTTCTTCAAGACACAATCAACAACAAAATAAATAGAATATATCTCTTCAAAAAACATTTTCAGTATAAATTGAAAATTTTTAAAATTATAAGAGTGTCTATTCAAAATACATTTTTAACAAAATAGCGTAAATGTGTCTCTTCAAAATACACTTTCAATGTAAATTAAAATTTTTCAAAATTATAAAGCAAGCCAAAGATAATTGTACAGAATCAAATTTTTCAAAATTATGAAGGTGTCTCTTCAAAAGATACTTTCAAAGAAATAATGTAAAGGTGTTTCTTTAAAAAATACTTTCAGTGTAAATTCAAAATTTTTGGAATCATGTGTCTATTTAATAAACACTTTCAATGAAATATTGAAAAGTGTCTCTTCAAAAGACACTTTTAGAGTAAATTAAAAATTTTCAAAATTATAAAGGTATCTTTTCAAAAAACAATTTCAAATAAATAAATATGAAAAGCTGCCTTCTTGGGGCATATTCTTCTAAATAGAATTCAAAATTTTTAAATTACGAAAGTATCTATTCAAAATATAATTTTTAATAAAATAATGAATGCGCTTCATTCAAGACACTTTTAAGATAAATTGTAAATTCCAAAATTTTAAGATTTTCAAAATACATTTTAAAAGTGTATTCAAGAAACACTTTCCAGTACATAAAATTACACCGAATTTAGAATATTTTTTAAACCTATTGCATTTGAAATTTTTAAACATCTATAGTTTTAAAAAAAAAAAATTCTTTAAAATACAATAGGTTTAAAATATTCCTAAATCTAATGTAGTTTGTGCCACCTAAAGTGTAAAAATGTCTTTGAAAGTGTAAAATGTTTTTCAAAAGACATTTTAAAAACTTGAATGTCTAAACCAACCCTCCCCACCACACCCCAAAAAATCCATCGAAGTTTTTTAGACATCTAGTTTAAAATAAAAAAAATCCTTAAATACAATAGATTTAAAAATATTCTAAATCTAATATAGCTCAGGCTAATTGAAAATGTCTCTTTGAAGAGACACTTAAAAAAATGTCTCTTCAAAAGATACTTTTCTAAAAATTTTAAAATTTATAATTTACACCGAAATAAGCTTTTTCACAGTACACTTTCGCAATATTTAATCGAAAGCCAGTTCAATGTGACATCTTCATAATTCAAAATTCAATTTACACCGGAAGCTGCCTTTTGTTACACACATTTGTACTATTTATTTGAAAGTGTCTTTTGAAGAGATAATTTTCAAAATTTTCAATTTACATTAAAAGTATCTTTTAAATAAACATCTTTCAGATTATTTCTTCGGAAGTCATTTTTCAAGCACTTCATACTTTTGGAAATTTTCAATTTACATCAAAACGACTCGCTATACACCTTTATAATTCAAAATTTAAATTTACATCAAAATGACTCAAGAGCATACCTTCATACTCAAAATTTTTTATTTATATCGAAGCCGTCCTTCGCGAGACACATTTACATTATTTTCGGCTGAAGCTGCCTTTGAAATGCATACTTTCATAATTTCAAAATTCTCTTTCAATTTACATTAAAAGTTCGCCTTTCAGTTATTACTATTCAGACCATTCAGTTTTTCAAGCATAATTTCATAATTTTAAAAATTTTAAAGCTTCAATATAACGTGGCTTAATGATGTCGAGAAAACTACATTAATTATATGTAGAATTCTTTTTCAAACTACATTTTTTTTAAGATTTTTTTTTATTTTTTTATTTTTTTTGGGAAATTCCCCCCATCCATCACTGCCCTAGTCCAAAATGTTCCATTCACAACACAAAAATGTACGGTGACATAGAGTCACCTTGGTGGATGCCCCTCTTAGGATTGAACCAATCCAGTTGCTCATCATTCCAAAGAACAGTCAGTTTTGACGTTTCAAACTGGGTTGTATTTTCTGGTTTACCCCCACCCCATGTAGAAGATAGACTTGCGACTATTATAATTTGGGATGAAGATGATGATAATTTGTTTTATTATAATAATAATGGCTTTTTCTCAGTTAGCCTGACTTATAAGCTTTCTACTGGTGATATATTTTTAATGTGTATAGAGGATGGAAGGATTATTTGAAGCTTGCAGTTCCAAACTGTATTCAAGCATCCATTTCTTCTTAAGCATCAAAAGAGTATGCAATGCTGGAGTGAGCTAAAAGGGGTTTTACATTTTGTGATGAATGTACTATTTGTAATGGTGGCATTGAGAATGTGAATCATATTTTTCGATGGTGCCCAGTTGTTAAGCAAGTCTGGAAGTCTTTGTTACCCGTTTCAGAGTTGCAACAAGAAGAAGGTTTGAATTTTGATGCATGGCTCTCTCATAATTTATGTGCATCATTTTCTTCTGGTTTCTTGCAGATTGAGTGTTGGAGTTTGCTATTTCGCTTATATGGTTACAGAAGATTTCTCCCAAGAAGCAAAGTACCAAAGATTTAAAGCCTTATATTTTGCTCCAAAACAATTTTTTGAAAGATTAATTTTTAAAGTTTAAGTATGGAACATCAATGAAAGTATATTTAAACTTTAATTTATCTTAAATCTCTTCCAATTTTACCCTTTTTCTTTCTTAATAATTACATTATATACCATTTATTCATCTATATCACTCCATACCTAAAATGAAAATTTTTATTATATACCCAATATTATTTGTAATAAATGCAAGAATATCATTTCAAATATCATTAAAGGTTAACTTTCGCTCAAGCAATTATTTGTTTGAAGAATCGTTTCATCGTTTAAACTGTTTTTTTGTTTGAGCATTTATTTTTTATGTTGCTTCCACCGCGAGACATTTTATTTATTAATGGAGGTAACGCCGTGTTTTGTAAAGAGAGTATCTCATATGAAGCTAAAGTTGAGTGGATAGAGGCAAATGTAGTGGAGATTACTAATGCTCTAGCAAAGCCCTCAAGGGTAATTAAGTACTATTATGGTTAGTTGGATTCAAGCTCTTGAGGGGTGGATAACTTTGAATACTAATGGCTCTATATATGGACGAGCCATAAGCTAGGGGTGGACTGTTGAGAGACCATAGGTCCATAGGGCCTTTTGGTGGAAAGGGTTTATGTTTAATATTGGACGGTGTACTATGGTTGAGAGATCATGGGTTGCTTTATAAGGATTGGGAATTGCATGAGACAGTGGTTATCAGAGTGTTTATATGGAAGTTGATTCTATGGAGGAGGTTCAATGGATCACATCGATAAAACCTTCTCGATTACGTTTGAAGGGTATTCTTGCTGAGATTAAGTAGCTTTAGCTTACAAATAGGAGAGTATTTGAGGAGAAGGTACAGTTGCTGGATTTCTTAGCGGTTGAATGTGTAATGCAAATTACTAAGGAAGTATTTAGACGAGAATGGGTTGCAACAAGATATATAGTGTGTTGCATTTGGATACGGTGGAGAAGACTACAACAATGCTGGTGGAACTGGATTAATGTAGCAGTAATGGTGTGACTGCATGAAACAACAATAGTGATGGCAGCAATTGGTGTTTGTTGCAGGTTGTCGAAGGACTGGACTGCAAATAGGCTGATCAGAATGACCAGAGTAGAGGAGGGCATGCAGGTTAAAAAACAGTATTTCAAGTGAGGAGATTAGGGGCCTCGCTTAATTTTATAGGCGTAATTTAACATGTAGTCTCCTCGACTCGTGAAATACGATCACTGAAAGATTCACCGCTACCGCAACCCGCAAACAAATAAGAAAACGACGGTGGTGTTTCATCGCTCCTCCGATAGCAAAGCGCTTTTTCCTAAGACTTCTAAAGCCTGTGAAGAATGGGCCATCTCGACAAGCACTTCGCATTTCATTCGCTCCGATTATTTTCATGAGAGTAAAAGGATCCATCTTTTCCAAGAGCTAATTTATTTCTTCCCATAAAAATAGGAGAAGGTGACTTTTATTTCGCGGGGCTGACGACTCGTTTCCTTTACGTAATCGCTCTTCCCGATAGAAATTCGCATGAGCCGCTTTCCTATTTTATCGGAGCATGGCGGTGTCGCTTCATGGTAACTTACACTTATATCATGAGTTGAACCACGGCAGCCTTCAAGTGGGCGGAGTCGATATGGTGCGGGAAGCACATGGGTAAAAAGGCATTCGATAAGAGGCTTGCGCATCCGGAGGATCAACCGCGTTTCCTCGGAAACGGCCTCAACTTTGGGCCTACCTAATGTGGTTCTCGATTCGGGCCGACTGGTTAGAAGAATCGAGCATGGGCCCATGGTACCCACACAATAGGACTTTCCTCGTAATTCCACCACTCTAGTTTACTCCCCAGCCACAGGCAAGAGAGCCTAGCTAGCTACTTTGCAGTAAAAGAGTACTGATCATGGTGCCTACCACGTTAATTTCATATACGCACCCATTAATTAGCTAGGACTAATATTCTTGCTAAATGTAGGTTTTCCCACTAGTTAACCACTTGCATTTATAACTGTAATTTGCGAATTCCGGGAGCAGACAGTTAATTTCCCATATCTACTAGTAATAACTATTGTCAATGGAAGTTTATGGGTTGATCAGTTAATGATGCATGCATTCAACATATGTTAAGACAAACTGAAATCTAGAAATGTTTCCAAGTTAAGACAAACGATATTAAGACTCTGCCTAAAATTATTACAACCCTTAACCCCAACCCCAACCCTACTCCACAGCACCTAATTTAAGTGAGACTGCGAATTTAAGGGAACAGAATTAATTGACTTACCCACAACCAGAACTCAGTTTCAGTGCTGATAAAAAGCCGCGTTAAGACGGCCAGGAGGACTTGTCTGATTATTGTATGGAACAGAGTTAACAACGCCAACTTCCATTGGTTGGAGATAATGTTAAGAAACCACCAGGGGGAGGGAAGGCACAAACACATGGTTGGCCAGGAAACCTGACAACTTCATAATGCACTCCCACAATATTCCAGCTAGCCCATTTCTACAATATCCAATCCACATCGACCAACAAACATGAGTATTATTATATTTTATGTATATCCAAAAGAAAGGAGGAGACAGGAGAGGGATAGGATTCGATTTTCAATATAATACTACTAGAGGAAAGAATGCAATGAGAGCCATCCTCATTTTTCCCAATATGATACAGATATCCAACACCCACCCACTCTCACTCACTTCACGTGGCTTTGCAGAGAATCAACCATTTCCTTTATTTTATTCAAAACCACACCCCCCCCACCCCCCCCATCGAAAGTCCAGCCAAAAAAAGAAAAAGGGAAAATAGGAAAAATCAATAGGGTTAGGCCCTGAGAAACGGCGCCACCAAATCACGGCCTTACCCAGGTTACACTTACCCCCCTCCCCCCAAAGCAAAAGCCATAGGAGGAAGGAAGGGGAAGGAGCCAGGGAGGTAAGAGCCGGATACAGTGTATGGTGGTATGTATGTATGTATATATGTATAGTATAATTGGGGATTTTGGGGGATGGAGGGGAAGATGGGGTCAAATTATAAAGTGGGTGGTGGATGGGTTTGTGGGTCAGAAGGCGGGTAATCGAGAATCTGACCCACATGGGCCCATTGGCTTGATCTTCATCTGAGTCTGACTGACACAGGGAGTGATGTCTACACGTGAATCCCATAACCCACTCTCTACTCTCGACTCTCTTCTCTCTCCTCTTGTTGCTAAATGCTGCCCACCCGAGGCATATGGGCTTATATGGGGCTGTCAATCTGCGTGCGCTCTTCCCCTCACCCTCACTCAAGAAGAAGAGTAAAGCCAAAACCCCTTTGGCCCTTTTTCCATTTTGTTTTTTTTCCCTTTAAATTTGACTTAATACAATTGACAACAGGACAAATCAAACTAAAGAAAATATGTTTTTCCCTTCTCTTTTTTTTTTCTCTACTTTCAAAAATTCTCATTTTCTTTGAGTTGGGTCATGGGTGGTTTCTTTATAAATTATAATTATAACAATCAACATAGAAAAGTCAGTTGTGCACTTGAAACAGGACGAATCAAATCTCCAGTTTATGCTATTTATGGTTTGATCAACTATCTCCATTATCCATCTTTGGAAACCGATACCCCAAACCGAAACCCCATGGTTTTTCCACCCTTTGGAGTTCGGCCTCTTCTTCCAGTTCCACTCAAATCTCTCTCCCCCTTCTCAATGCATTGGAGAATGTTCAATTATCATATCATAATAGAGATATAGAGGTCAGGCCAGACCCGAGGTAATTTCTCTATTTCTCCCAGCAATCGGGTATGGTCCTTGCTTCCCTTTAAGGGTTCAGATGAGGCGGTGATCGAGGCTCCCCGGTGATGGATTTTTAGTTATTTCTCTTCTCAAGGAAGGGTTTACTCTGCTGAGTTGGAACATCTATTTCTCAAGCTCTTCAGCTCTGGGATTAGTGTCTTTTGCAGTCTGCAACTCTAGAAAAAGGTTTGTTTTTACATCTTCCCACTCTATTTCAAGGGAAGAAAGCTCCTTATTTTGCACTTACCTACTGTGAGTACTCTCTGCAACTCATCTGTTTTCTTATAAGTTTCCCTTTTGAGATGATTGGGTATCTAGTGGAACTGGTTCTTGTGTACTAGCTTTCTCCTTGAAGCTGGTTTCTTATTTTCCTTTTACACTTCTTTTCTTACTGATTCTTTAATTCTTCATCTAGTGTATAGGTATCTGATAGAAGAAATGTTACTCTGCTTATGCTTAAAATTATATGATGAAGAAATTTGTATTGAAACAAGGCCGTCAATTTATCATCATTAATTAAATTTTTTTTTGTTACTGATACTAGGATGAATGCTCAGGACTTGGCTTTTTTTTTTTTATGAGAAAAGTGTTCTTGTAACTTGAGATGAATCCTCAAGCATCTCTGTTTATCCGTTATTGGGGTTAGAACACAAGTGCCTGGATTCCTATAACTGGGTTTCCTATCTTGATGGGGTTTTTTCTCCCTTTGGAATTTGGATATTACCAGAACTATATGATAACGAACGCCATTTACTATAACTGTTACTCTGATCATCCATCATAATATTACTATTAGTGTTATTATCTGTCCTCTTATTTTTATTGCTGTCCTTGGTGTTGCTGCTATAAATATCAATGTATCATTATTGCTGTTGCTGTTTTTCTGAATGGAATGTCTCATTTGATTTTTCCTTATTAGTTTTATAACACTTTTTTTTCCTTCTCAGTTGGAGTAAGATGTCTTCTTCCAGACCCAGTCAGTCATCCACCACTTCAAGTCGATCAAAACACAGTGCTAGGATTATTGCTCAGACCACAGTGGATGCAAAGCTCCATGCGGATTTTGAGGAGTCTGGTAGTTCATTTGACTACTCGAGCTCAGTGCTTTACTTCCAGCTGGTGGAGATCAACCCCAGATCCGACAAAGTAACGACAGCTTATCTCCATCACATACAGAAGGGCAAACTGATCCAACCATTTGGCTGCTTGTTGGCCCTAGATGACAAAACTTTCAAAGTCATTGCCTACAGTGAAAATGCCCCTGAAATGTTGACTATGGTTAGTCATGCAGTCCCAAGTGTTGGTGAGCATCCAGTTCTGGGCATTGGTACTGATATAAAGACTATCTTCAGTGGCCCCAGTGCATCTGCACTTCAAAAGGCCTTAGGATTTGGAGAGGTTTCTCTTCTGAATCCCATCTTAGTCCATTGCAAAACCTCGGGGAAGCCCGTCTATGCAATCATCCATAGGGTCACTGGTAGCTTGATCATTGACTTTGAACCTGTGAAGCCTTATGAAGTTCCCATGACTGCTGCTGGTGCCCTGCAATCTTATAAGCTTGCAGCCAAAGCAATCACGAGGTTGCAGTCGCTGCCTAGTGGTAGCTTGGAAAGGCTTTGTGATACAATGGTTCAAGAGGTTTTTGAACTCACTGGTTATGACAGGGTGATGGCTTATAAATTTCATGATGATGACCATGGAGAGGTTGTCTCTGAGATAACAAAGCCAGGCCTTGAGCCATATCTGGGATTGCATTATCCTGCCACAGATATCCCTCAGGCTGCACGTTTCTTATTCATGAAGAATAAGGTCCGAATGATCTGTGATTGCCGTGCAAAACACATACCGGTGCTTCAAGATGAGAAACTTCCATTTGATTTAACATTATGTGGTTCAACACTACGAGCTCCACACAGTTGCCATTTACAGTATATGGAGAACATGGAATCAATTGCTTCTCTTGTTATGGCTGTTGTTGTCAATGAGGGGGATGATGAGGGTGAAGGCTCTAACTCTGGGCAGGCACAGAAGAGAAAGAGGCTTTGGGGTTTAGTGGTTTGCCATCATACAACTCCAAGGTTTGTTCCCTTCCCTCTTCGCTATGCCTGTGAATTTCTAGCTCAAGTATTTGCTATCCATGTCAATAAGGAGTTAGAATTGGAAAGTCAGATTCTTGAGAAGAACATTTTGCGTACACAGACACTCTTGTGCGATATGCTAATGCGAGATGCGCCCTTAGGCATAGTGTCGCAGAGCCCAAATGTAATGGATCTTGTGAAATGTGATGGAGCTGCTCTACTATACAAAAATAAAGTATGGAGATTGGGAATGTCTCCGAGTGACTTCAGCAGATGATATCTGTTCATGGCTATTCGAGTACCACATGGATTCAAATAGGTTTAAGCACAGATAGCTTGTATGATGCAGGATTCCCAGGGGCTCTTAAAATTCTGGTGATGCTATTTGTGGGATGGCAGCGAGGATAACTTCAAAGGATACTCTTTTCTGGTTCAGGTCCCACACAGCTGCAGAAGTTCGATGGGGTGGGGCAAAGCATGAACCAGGTGAGAAGGATGATGGTAGGAAGATGCACCCAAGATCATCATTTAAAGCTTTCCTTGAGGTTGTTAAGACGAGGAGTTTACCTTGGAAGGACTATGAAATGGATGCAATCCATTCTTTGCAGCTCATCCTTAGGAATGCTTTCAAAGACTCTGAGGCCATGGATGTGAACACCAATGCAATCCACACAAAGCTCAATGACCTAAAAATTGAAGGAATGCAAGAGCTGGAAGCAGTGACAAGTGAGATGGTCCGCTTGATTGAAACAGCCAGCGTGGCTAATCTTAAGTAGTTGATGCTGATGGACTGTTAATGGATGGAATACAAAAATTTCTGAGTTGACTGGTCTCCCTGTAGATAAAGCAATTGGGAAGCATTTGCTCACGCTTGTGGAAGATTCTTCGGCTGATACTGTAAAGAGGATGTTGCAGTTGGCATTGCAAGGTATGCCTTACTTATCAGTTCTAGTAGTTACATATACATGTATATGGATGCATATTTGTCTGCATGCTGATGTGCAAGCAGACATGCTCATCACAACACTATGGAAGAGTAAAAAGAAACACGAACCTCCATGTCTTCAAATATTTTATCCTTTAAATGGTAAATATTTTATCCTGATAAGAAAAATGGGGAGAAGGTTGTGTGCAGGTTGGCACATGTTTTATGCGGCTGGGTGAAATAAAGGGATCCATTTTTTTATCTTTTATACTTCTCTTTAGTTTACGTCAATTCGAGTTTTTTCCTTACCTTTTTTTTTATCAGGTCAAGAGGAGCAAAATGTCCAATTTGAGATCAGAACACATGGATCTAAGAGAGACTCTGGTCCCATCAGCTTAGTTGTAAATGCTTGTGCAAGCAGGGATGTCAATGAAAATGTTGTGGGAGTATGTTTTGTGGCCCAAGATATAACCAGTCAGAAGACGGTAATGGACAAGTTCACCCGGATTGAAGGTGATTACAAAGCAATAGTGCAGAACCCAAACCCATTGATTCCCCCAATATTTGGCACGGATGAGTTTGGCTGGTGCTCTGAGTGGAATCCGGCAATGGTGTAAAGTTATCTGGGTGGAACCGGGAAGAAGTTATGGATAAAATGCTTTTAGGGGAAGTGTTTGGGACCCATACGGCCTGCTGTCGTCTCAAGAATCGAGAGGCTTTTGTTGGTTTGGGGGTTGTACTCAATAATGTTATGACTGGTCGGGAATCAGAAAAGCTTTCCTTTGGTTTCTTTTCAAAGAGTGGGAAGTATGTAGAATGCCTGCTTTCTGTGAGCAAGAAATTGGACAGAGAGGGTGCAGTCACTGGGGTATTTTGCTTCTTGCAGCTAGCAAGCCAAGAGCTGCAACAAGCACTTCATATCCAGCGATTGTCTGAGCAGACTGCCTTGAAGAGACTGAAAGCATTAGCTTATATAAAAAGGCAGATCAAGAATCCTCTTCCGGGGATTATCTTTTCTCGGAAGATGATGGAGGACACTAATTTGGGAGAGGAACAGCAACAGATTCTACATACCAGTGCACAGTGCCAGCGTCAACTCAGCAAGATTCTTGATGACCATGATCTTGATAGTATCATTGAAGGGTATGATAAAATAAACTCTATTCAACTTCGATAACTTTGCTATGCTCTTGTGTTAAGCAACTTCATTTTGATGCGTTTTTTTCTTAATCAAAATGGCAATGAAGTAAACAGGCTCTCTGCCTCAGCCTGTATTCTCATTCTCATTTGAACAGAAGCAATATTTTCCTGTAGTTCAATCTTTCTAATACTCCCTCAGGCTGCCTAGGAGGTTATATGTAGCTTCTCATGGTCTTCCATGTGAATTTACCTTAGATGAAAATCCCAAGATTCTTAGAAAAATTTATAGACTAAATTTGAATGCTATTCCTGAATACAGGTTTTGTTGGGGAGTCCTGATTTTAGCATTTTCTGTTTGCTCAAGTTATCCTGCTCTGTTTAAAAAAATTTTCAACACCTTGATACATGAAATAGTTTGTTGCTTCAACTGTTATCTTAGTTGCTACTCAATCATATGATGGCTGATTCGGTTCTCCCAGCTGATATGGTTTTGAGGCTATGGACAAAATACCACTAAGGGCCTAAGCTTCATTGATTATTATCATTCTCAGCAGAAGGAGCCTCTTTGGACGAATTATTGACAAGCATAAATTAATTTTTAAGAGCAGTTTTTGTTTGTTTAAGAAGACTAGGATGAGATGCCTTGAAGCCTTGCTCAAATGGCAATTGGTCGGAATGAATGGAGCTTCAAGGAGTTTCCACATTGGGTTCTTTGTAACAGCAAAGAGAATAGATTGAAAAAAAGACCCTATAAGATGAAATAAAAAGAGGATGAAGCAATGCACTTCATAATTTTAAACAACTACCATAATCATAAGAAGGTTCCTTTTTATGCTCGAAACTTCCTCATGTTAGTGGTAAGTCACATGATGAAGACTTGACAGACTTTTGAGGCATTAATAATGATAAATGTTTTGTAGGAGTATAACCCTGTTTCTCAGATATTTCTCACTATTGCCTGCTGGAATCTAATACCATTCATTTTCATCTCTATTTATAACAGTTACTTGGATCTGGAAATGGTGGAGCTTTACTCATGAGAAGTAATGGCTGCCTCCATCAGCCAAGTCATGATAAAAGAGTAATGGAAAGGGCGGTTCAAATAGTTAATGAAGCTGGAAGAGGGATCAAGACTGAAACACTCTTATGGAGATGGTCTTAGCTTCAACAAGGCTAGCTGATTTTCAAGTTGATATCAGTAAATTTTACTCCTGTTGGAGGCCAGCTTTCTGTTGCAGCTAGTTTGACCAAAGATCGGTTGGGAGAATCAGTCCATCTTGTGCATCTGGAACTCAGGTATAGCTTCTGGACAGACCTAAACATTTATTTGTTATACATAAAATTAAAAAATTAAAAATAAATATTTATTCATTTATATTTACATACGCTCAGTGGGCGAATATTTGATTTTTAATAATTTGTGGGTGGCAAATGTCAGAAAAATTCCCAGATTGTGTATGCTATGTCAAAACTAAATGATTCTTCTGTATATAGCCTGTAGTACTTCACCATAGAATATAGTAGGAATGGAAGGAAATCAGTGCTTGAGGAGCACAGATGGGAATGGGAAGATAGGATGGATACAAGCACATAGATCCCACTAAAAGTAGTTTGCAATAATCATCTGGGCCTATCCCTTCAGCTGATCTCCATTGTTGATGCTTACAATAATCATTCCATTGATTTTTCTGGTATATAGATTATTTTATTCAGAAAAGTGAGTAGTCCCAACTCCCAAGTGATATTTGTATTGTTGATTCAGGATATCACATGCTGGAAGTGGGGTACCTGAACAATTGCTGAACCAGATGTTTGAAAACAATGGAGACACCACTGAGGGAGGGCATAAGCCTGCTTATCAGCAGGAAGCTGGTGAAGCTGATGAATGGGACGATGTCCAATATCTAAGGGAAGCAGGGAAATCAACTTTCATCATATCAATCGAGCTTGCTGCTGCCAGGTTGTGCTTCCTCGCCGCCGCTCATCGCTACAAGCCTACAATTGCTGGGGTGATCAGAGAAGAGAGTCTGGTTTGTACAGGCAAAACTAAAACAGAATGGAACATTAATGTAATGTTGTTGTACTACGTACTACTATGCCTAGGCCATCTCTGGTGTGTTTTTCTTTTTCTTCCTTTTTTTTTTTTTTTTGGGGGGGGGGAGTGGGGGAGGGGAGGTAATCCTTATTTCTTCCTGTAGGCTTTGGCTTTAATCTACTGCTTCGTGCTTGTTGTTTGATTCAGGTTGTAAATATTGATGCCATCTCTCTGATAAACATTTGTTTTTTTAATTTTATTCACTGCACTACTCAGCTCTCTTAGATCTGATCGAATACCTAATTTGCATTGCAAGTCGCAACACCAGATATTATCGAAATAAACTCGTCTTGATCAAGAGAACCTCTCCCTTTACTAGAAAACTATATTTGGTTTTAATAAGGTGGTCGTTTGTTTCTATCAATAGAACTTTGTTCTCGATGATGCCTTTTCAACCTGAATCATCAAGCGTGTGGGCTTTGTCGGACCTGCGATCAAGGCTATCGTGGGTCGGGCAACTGACGTCGAATCACCCTGACTCAAGCAAGATCACCGTTAGTAATGGGTTTGCGACTCTGCTCAGCGTATCATTCCTCCTGAAAACAAAGAATGGAAGGGTAATGACGCGTTTCAGCCCACGACCAAGCCTCCGATCCCTAAGTCAGCTTTACGAGGAAAAGAGACCGCTTTAGACTCCCATGCAAGACGCGTATGTTTTTATGCGTGACCTTCAATCGACGCTGGCTCTCAGATTTATAAGATGCTCAACTGACTGGATGGTGATTTGTTCTCATCGATGGGGGTATTCATATTATCGATATCTACTTCGTAATGATATAGAAAGAGCGTTTACTTCGATAATCTTCCTTCCTTATCGGGGGATCCGACATTTGATGTCGATCTAATATTGTCTTTCTTTCCTTATCAAGTAGATTCACTTAATCTGCGGGAATAATATATTATATTGCGGACTATTCTATTTTCTTGCACTGTGGGAGACTTCCCATAATCGGGTCTTTTGGTTCAATCAAGCTAGCCCTTATTTCAAAAGGCACCAAAGGCTCGAATGTCATGCCAGGTGCTCTAAATGTCTCAATGGGCATGTCTCTCCCTGGGTTCACTGACTGTCTCACTGCTCATTGGCTAGCCTCTTCTGGCCCGGCAGAGTTCAGAGCCTAGTATTTTTCGAACCTTGATTGCTGGCTTCACCAGGTACCATCGGGGCAAATGAATGCGGTCTCGCCGGTGCAACTTCCACGCAACCGCCGGTCGATTAGTTGTACTGTCGTCATTTGTCTCATGACACCTACCACTCTTCTGCCTCCCGCGGCTCATTTCTCCTATTCCTTCGGGCCTCTTCGTTTCTTTCGCGACATCCCTCCGGTCTCCGTGTGCCACCGGCTTCCGGGACCGCTTTGGGCCAGTTCCACTTCCTTCTTAGTCTTATGTCCAGCCTTTTCAGAGAGTCTTTCTCTCGTTGTCTTTCTGGGATAATGTTTTTTGTCGATTTCCGTCCACCGTGATCTCTTTGTTTTCGATTCTCTCGGGCGATAAGACGAAATATTGGTCAGGCTGAATTTCGCTTTCATTATCCACTTTCATTACGGGTCCCGGTCATTCTTCTTCACAGATCACCCGCGACATTCTGGCTTATCATAGTTCTAGACGAATGGCAGTTCCGACCGTCTGGGTCGATGTCTCGAGATGCTCCCGAGGTGCCCCTCTCCCTCGGATGGGCGGCAAAAGTGGGAAAGTGAACCCGATTAACAATTCGGGGCCTAATATCCGAGATCCGCCGTCAAGATGCTTTAACCTGCGGGACCCAAGAAGGCTCCGCCTTCATATGGGCCATTTTCGCAGACGCATCGCCTCCCTTTCGCCTTTCTGCAATCTCCCCTCGACATTTCACCCTCTATGTGGTCTCTGCGGCTTTGGGATGGCGTGTTTCTTCGCCGCCTTCGATAATCTAAGCCGCTTCCTTCGTGACTCTTCATGCGGTTCGCAAAGATTTCAATGTGTGTCCCGCTTCAACTCGCACTCCAACGGTCAGTATTTTGCTAGTCTCGTCGGTTTTCTTTAGACAGCCTTGTGTCCTCAAAGATAGCCTCATTTTTTACCTTTTATCTCGAAGGAGACATTCGAGGGCTTTCTTTATTTTTCTAGGGCGTTCCTATTATCCTTCCATGATTTCCGATCTTCCCTCTCCATAGCCGTATGGACTCTATTTCTCTCGTTAGCCACGCAATCGGGGAGTATGATCCTCTTGACAAGGACGACACTCAAGGCTCCTATACTGGGACTACCTCGCGAGAATCTTCGTGAGTGTCTGCCTGCTTTTGGTTATAACTCAGGTGGGTGGTCAATGGCATCTCCCGATCAGACCGTCTACATGCTTCTCGTGTGCTCGAATTGAACTCGCCAGTTGAAGATAACGCCGCAAAGGCTGGGCGCTGGGCCGAAGTGTCCTTCTCTGGGCCCCATACGCAGTCGATCAAGCTCTGATGTTCCCGCCCATCGAGTTCAAGTCCACTGATTCATCGCTTCCGAGGCCTTCACCTCTCCACTTATAAAAAGTTCCTCCGCTGGGCCCTTCGCTACTAAACCCACTAGGGGGGAACCGGCTGGCCCAAATGAGACGGTCCCGGGTCCCGCGAGTAGGAAACGAAACCTCACACTCCGCTGAAAGATACGCACTTCGTCAAAGTTCCGGTTGGGGCATCGCCATCTTCTCCGTCCTCTCATCCATAACCGGGGCTACTTGGCACTTATAGTTTCGAGTCACGATCCCATTCGTGGTCTCGCCGCAGAGGCGTGATCCTCCAAGTGGCCGCTGAAAGGTACCACGGGCGATCACGCCTATTACCGTCTGGAACCCGCCAACGAAGAGGGCTGCCAAAATCGCCTCTACGTGAGGAAGAGGCGCAGGAGGGCGCGATTCTAACCCCAAGTCATGAGATCTGCACTTTACTTCATAATGTCGCAGAGCAGCCCCAAGGCTCTATTCTTAAGGATTCCGACCTAAGAGGCCTGGCCAGGCCGCCCGCTGACGCAGGCCAGCCCTGGTCTCCTCCCGTGGGTCAGCCCGTAAGTTCCCTTCGCACTGGGCCATATTTGGACTCCATTGAGATGAGTTTCGAGTCATGCTGTGGATGTTGATTCTATGCCGATGTGCGTGGCTACCATTTGAAGGGCTCGGGCCGTAAAGGCCAAAATAAACTAAGGTCATGCGAAGCGCCCGCTTATAAGGCAAGGGTGGCTTCACATCTCGAGCGAAGCGCCGAGTCGTGAAGGTTTGCACCATGACGAGAAGCCGTGAAGTCAAGTCGATCTGAAAGATACCACTTCTACCATGAGCTGCCGAGGTGTGGAGGACGAGGCCCGAATAGTTTCAGAGCGAACGCAGGCGAGCTCAGATACGTCCATATATAATATGGTGTGTGTATATGTGTGTGTGTGTGTGTAAGTAAAGTAAAGCCCCGCCCCCTGTGTTATGGTGGTGGCAGGTGGTGGTGGTGAATATAAGCCGACTGAGGGTCGCGCAACGACTTGACGGGAGGCTGTGGACCCGGATGCAATCCGCCCGGGCATGAACGATGGTTAGGGACGAGCTTCACGTCCCAAGGCGGCTTCTCGGAGTCTAAGGAAGAGCCGCGCGGCGATCGCCCATCTTCTTCGGGTGATGACGACGCTATTTGAAAGGAGGCTCAAGCCGCTAGTTAACGAGGCAACAAATTTCATGAACGCCCGAATGAGGAGTGTCGCGGTTATGCGGGGATTCCTATCGCCAGTCAACCTTTGCATGGGCTCAAGAAGCACTGGGGTTATTGGAAGACCGAGAGTCGAGGCTTCTGAATCAATGGGTTTCAGTGGCTCGCCTTCAAGAAGGTCAGCACTCGCCTATTCCGGGCCTCGACTTAACTGGACTCCCAAAGGACGAGAGAGGATAATGAGTCCTTCTACCATTATCCGAGAGAGCCAGCACCCCCGTCGAGGCCCATTCCCCTTCTTCACCGCCCCGCTTCTCCTTCATACCTAGTCTTCCGCCTGAAGGCCTCGCTTTATACTTTTTTCAGGTTGTCGGGCCCTGGGCCCCAAAACATATGTAGCCTCATTCTGATGAATACTCATTTGCACCTCATTTATGTCGCCTACTTGTGCTCTTTTTGACGTTCTTCTAATTTCAATCAACTTTGTCCGTGGTCCGACCGGGTGTCGAGCTGCGGATGTTTCAGTCATTGGCCGCGTCACACTCGCCTCGAGTCGAACGACTCCTAGGCCGCATGGCCCGTGTAGAATCGCAGCTCACGTGCCGCCAGGAAGTTCAGCCGCCATTCGGGTCGAGTTGAAATGACTCCTGTAGGCTACATGGCCCGTAGAACCGTAGAGCTCGTCACCGCGAAGCATTGTAATTCGTCGTCGACAGCCCTGGCTGAAATGACTCTAGGCCGCATGGCCTGCGGTAGAATCGCTGAGCTCTTCAATATGAACTGGGCTCTTGATATAGGCTATTGGAGCTCCGTCGGTGATTTTCGAGTTAGGAAATGCCTCTGAAATTTGCATGGCACATGAATCGTTGAGCTCGTCAATGCGAGCTGCTTGTGCTCCGTCGGCTGATTTGCCTGAGTTGAAATGGCTCCTAGGTTGTATGGCCTGTGTAGAATCGTTGAGCTCGTCAATGCGAGCTGATGTGCTCCGTTGGCTGATTTGCCTGAGTTGAAATGGCTCCTAGGCTGTATGGCCTATGAAGAATCGTTGAGCTCGTCAATGTGGTACATTGTGCTCCGTCGTTTGATTTGCTTTGAATTGAAATGGCTCTAAGTTTGTATGGCCTATGTAGAATCGTTAGACTCGTCGTCTGTTTCTTTGTCACTCGTCGGTGATTTGCACGAGTTGAAGGAAATAGCTCCTAGAGTGTATGGCACATGAAGAATAGTTAGACTCGTCAATGTAAATTTGTTATTATCCGTCCCGGATGAAGTTACGAGTTAGAAATGGCTCCTCGGAGTAACGTGACTGTCTGAGTAAACGGACTCGTCAAAGTGAAGCTAAGGCTCAGTCTTTGTGGCAGTGGGCGATGTAGCGGTGATCGACTCCTCGGTGGCGGCGTGACTGTCTGGGTGACGAACTTGTCAAAGTGATGCGGAGCTCGGGCGTTGTGGCCTGGTGGCGATGTAGCTGGTGATCGACTCCTCGGTGGCGTGACACAATGCGGAGTGGCAGACGTCAAAGTGAAATTTCTTGGAGCTCATTGTTGTGTAGGAGTAGCGATGTAGCTGGTAGTCGACTCCTCGGTAAAGTGACGTGTGGAGTGAGCCAGACTCGTCAGCGTGAAATTTCTTGGGCTCCGGTATTTGTGTTGATGGCGATGTAACTGGTGATCGACTCCTCGGGTGGCATGACTGTGCAAAAGTAGACGAACTTCGTCAAAGTGGTTCTTTGGGCTCCGGTAATGGCCCGAGATGGCGATGTAGCTAAGGCGTCGGCTCTTCGGTGGCGTGACTGTGCGAGTAGGTGAACTCGTCAAAGTGAAATTTCTTTGGGCTCCGGCGTAGGCAGTGGCGATGTAACTGGCGTCGACTCCTCGGTCGTGAGCTATGTAGAGTAGGCGAACTCGTCAAAGTATTTCTTGAGCTCGGGAGGCACAATAGCCAGAAGTGTGATGTGGCACGAGAATTTGATCGACTCCTCGGTGGCGTGACTTGTGTAAAGTGGGCAGACTCGTCAAAGTGAAATTTGCGGCGGAGCCCAGTTGTGGCCAGTGTGATAACTGGTGATCGACTCCTCGGGTAGCATGACTGTCACGGAGTAAGACGAGACTCGTCAAAGTGGTACGCTGCATGCGACCATTCGACTCGATTTTCTTGGAAGGTCTGAGAACATCTTTAATCTTGATTTATAAGAAATTTGGGCGATTCGGGTGAGCTTTTAAGTGCTTTGGCCTTCTTATAAATGGCGGCTTCATTGGTATGGGGTTTATACTTTGAATGTGCATTCTTGCAGTGCGTCTTGAAATGCGGGTGAGATGGAGCGTCGAAGTCTAGTTGCCTTATTTGGGGATCCACACAAATTCTAGTTCGGTTTTGTTAGACTTACCCTTTGTGGGGTTGTGTTTTCCACTGATCTCCCCCTTTGCTTGGTCCCATATGCCTTCTAGCTCTAGTGCTAGAGATGCATCTAGGGAGGCGATTGCATTTCTTGCGTCGCCTTCTCACTTCCTTCTTCTTTCTCTTATTTCTCCTTTCTCCTTCTCCTTCTTTTTCATCTTTTCTTCCACATCTCATTCTCCTTTTTTGTTTTTGCACAAACTCTTAATCCCTTTCTTCTTCTCCTCTTTTCCACCTTTACGGTCTTCTCCATTTTATTTTCCTTTCTTCACGAAGTTTTTTGAGAGCGCACATGCGAGTGCTTCAAGATGTAATCAGCTGACACCACTTATTGTAATTGAATATGTCGATTGGAATAAAGAGGCTTTTCCTTTTATGTCTATGAGTTGTCTCGATTTCTATTGCGTGTAATCACTGCAGGCATCGTATGTATAGGTTATTTTGTAGCTGATCTTAACAAAATAATCGATAAATGGATTTGAATCACTTTAACTGAAAATTATTAAATCTAAAAACTTAAGATTACAAACCCGAGGTTCTACTGATAAAAGCGTTAAGATATTGCATTCGGCGTCTTTATCAAATTTTTCATCATACATTTGGAGTTCGTAATTGCAGTCGGACTGACTCGAGATATGATATAAGGGCCTTCCAGGTTGGGGCCCAATTTTCCATATCTTTGGATTCTTTCTTCTTTGGCGAGCTTTTAGGACCAAATCACCGACAGCATGTAGCTTAAGGTCTGACTTTTGTTATAGTACCTTGTAGTCTTCCTTTGGTGAGTCTTTATTAAACTGGAACACACTCACGTTTTTCATCCAGAGGTCAAATTTAGACGGAGAGCCTGCCATCGACTATGCTCCGCATTTGCTAATTCGGTCTTAGGGACTTTAATCAGGCCTCGGCAAGGGCCTCTTTGCCCAGGTCTCAGGAAGGCTAGAGCGAATGGGGTTTCTCGGGTTCTTGACTTACGTGGCAGTCTGTAAGCCCGCTAGCACCTCGGGAGGTACTCTCTGCCCACTTTCCCTTAAGATCTTCAATTTTGTCTTCAAAGTGGCCTTAAGGGTTCGATGGTGACTTTGTCCAGGTTAGGTATGGATGTCTTGGAGCCCAGTAATAATTCTTAATTAGAGCTCGAAGACGAAATCTCTGAATTTGGCATTGTTAAATTGTTTTCCGTTATCCGACACCAGGGCTCTTGGGATACCAAATCTGCATATGATAGCTCGCTACACAAAATTGCGTATCTTCTGTTCTATGATTGTGGCTAAAGGCTCGGCCTCAGCCCACTTGGTGAAGTAATCACTGGCCAGGTGGTGAACTTACTGCGGCCTTTCCCGAGGCGAGGAGGTCTAGTATGTCGAGACACCATTGTAGGAAGGACCCAGGGCTCGTGATTGGCGTGAGGCTCACGATGGGAGCGTGAGATCTTGGCGTGTTCTGGCGGATCTTGCATTCTTAACTAGAATTCGGTTTGCATCTTTGAGTATTGTAGGTCGATGTATCCTTGTCTCGAGACCCAACTCACCGCGATTAACGGGCTCAGATATGATTTCGCATATACCCTCGTGCCTCTCTTGCATGATTATTAGTGTTTTTCATGATGCACTTAAGGATAGTGAAGAGACCCTAAAGCATATAGGCTTCCTTATGATTAGTGAATTTGGCGGACCTCGTCCTTATTTTATTTCCTTCTTTCGGGTGCGTCGGGTGGGCTCGAGTCTATTATATAATCCCATATGGGGTCCATCCAACTCAGCTCGGACTCGACCTGGGCAACCTCCACGTCGTAGAGATTGATGAGGGCTCGCGGGTATTCAACGGTGTCGATCACGGGGTCCTCTGTGAAATTTGAAGTGTAGCACGAGCGTCGGCTCGGGAGTTCTACGCTGCAGGGACATATCGGCTGAACACACGCCAGATTTTTAATAAATCCTCGTACCTTTTGGAGATATAGGATCATCCTTCCACTTTTAGCCTCGTAGGTGTCTTCTATTTGTCTTACCGCGGTACAGAGTCAGTATAAGCGCTCCGATTGGTCGACTTACGATGAATGAGACGAGGTTGGGGCCTGCTATGGCTTGACCTCATGTAGCCTCGTTGTTTGAGGCCTGGAATCCGAATCTAAGTGCGTATTCAATGTCTATTCCTTCTGGAGAGGTCAAGATTATGCCTTCTCCGCTCCCCTGTGCATTTGAGGCTCCATGAGTTTGAGGATGGGAGGTCATTCATTATGAGCGTTAAACGAGGTTCGCGAAATGAATTCGAGGCAAGTAGGCTAAGACTGCCCTTTGTGCAGTTTCGGCTTGTATCTAATGTGAAATTCGCTCGGTTCTATGGCCCCTTCATCGACCTTAGGAGACTTAGTTTTATATAACACTTGCTTCATAAGAATTCCGTTGAACCTATGGTGTGAGCTTGGAAGTAGAGCGGAGTTTCGAAATTCGGATACCAAGGCCAAAGTGGTTTTCCATCTTTGGGATTTTCTCTCGCACCTCCTCAGAAGCTCGTTGCAATGATGGCGGACGTTGTACTCGCTCTTTGTCTCTCGTGAATGAATGGCGGTTGAGGAAGTCTTATACGACGGTATAGGGTGAGGAGTTCCCATGATGGGACTTACTAGAATGGAGGGGCTCAAATATGTTTTCAAAGCTAAGAATCTTCCTCGCACCTCGTATCCCATTGAAGGCCTTCTTCGGGGACTTGGAAGAGTTTGGCATTTATCAACACTTACTGGATCTGAATCGGCAAAGCTGACAATCTTTCTGTCGGCGTTAGACAGCTATGCTTGATCGCGAGGCATGTCGAGTACAACCTTTATCTTATGCAGTTTGCTTCAGTTCCTCGATGGTTGACTATAGAGCCAGGGATTTCGGTGATACTCAGAAGGCACACGCCATTGGATTAGTTCACATGTTGTAGTTTCTCAAGATCTGGGCAACCGGACCGAATGGTCTATGTGGAATGACTAGGAGTGGATTTACGATATCATCTATGTACACTTCCATGGTTATTTTCATGGTTTTAAGGCTGTCGATTCGCAACCTACGATGTGTAGCTCCTACGTTTTTGAGCTTGAGCGGCATCCTGCGATAGCAATGGTTCCTGCTTGGCGGCCGGCGGCGTCTTTCTTGATCGCAGGTCCGTGCGTCTGGTTGTAAGCGGGAGGAAGGCATCCATAAAGCGGGGAGTTCTGGCCGCGGTGGCATCTGATGAGGTCAATTCGCGGCGGAGGAAGCGTCCTTTAGGTACGCTTTATTGATGTCGGTGGAAGTCGATCTTGATCGTAAATTTGGTTGCCTTTTCTGAGTACGACATTAAGCGCCATTCAGGGTATTCTACTTCCCTGATCGCTCTTGCCTATAGGAGTTTGTTGACTTCTTCGTTGATGGCTTTTTGCCTTTTTGGCGTGAAGCTTCTCCTTTTTTGTTTGATTGGCTTAAAGGACGGGCTGACGTTCAACCTATGGGTGATTACAGTAGGATCAATTCCTCCGAAGTATGCATCTGCTTCATGCGAAGGCGTCTCTGTTTGTCTTAAAAATGGATAAGCTGGTTTTTGAGGTCTTCCGCTAGTTTAGAGCCGATATAGGCGAGATGTTCAGGGTCGTCATCCAACGATACCGGTTCCAGTTCTTCTGAGGGCTCAGGTCGAATGAGTACCTCGTCACGCATGTCGAGCTCGTCCACGTATATGTTGTCGACCGTTTTTTGTTTCATGGATGCTGAGTAGCATTCCCTAGCCACTCGCTGGTCTCCTCGAACCATTCCTACCCCGTTTACGGTAGGGAATTTGATCATCTTGATATCTGCGGAGGATGGCTTTATTGCATTAAGGGAGGTGCGCGACATGTTATAGCGGGCGGAATCTCTGACGGGATCACGTGGTGTCGCTTGGCATAGGGTATCTCGATGTAGTACCATTGTATTGAGCCTAGGGTAATACTCTTTCCACGAGGAGAACCGGAAGTAGAGGTGTGTTGGCGGGTTCGTTTTCCCTTGATGCCCATTTATCAAAGAGGTGGCCCGAAGATGATATCAATTTGAACTCGGGTTAATAGATTAGCGCTCGATGTTGTTTTGTTAGTCCTGGCTTCGCGCGAACTACGGGTGGGTCGTCATGAGGGTGTTGGCATCCCTACAGATCCCGAGTCGGAGAGCGTGATGGATGTGTCGGCCCGCGATGGTTTGGTACTATGAATTTACGCTATCTGTCGATCTAATCTTTGCGTAAATGGGCCTTCCGGTGTTGGATTCCACTCCTCTGCGAATCCCTCCTGAGATTACCTGGATTTCACCTAGGGGTTGTTGGTGTTGAGTCGTCGTCTGTAGGGTGGTGGTTCTTTGGGTGAACACAGTTAAACGGTCTGGATCGATTTTGGGGGGATATAAAGCGTCGAATTATCGTATTTGTATCAAGTATTCTATTTCTCTCTTGAAATTTGTATCGCGGTCGTCGTGCGGTGTCAAGTAGTCCTATGGAACTTCGCAATGCTTGGAATTGTCCCTTGTTGTAGATTAAAGCTTCATTTGGGTTGCCGCTCGGGAATTGCTCGTTTCGTGCCGCGCGGGACACAGTGACGAGGCTGTTGAGGGTGAAGCGTTGGGCGAATGCGTTATCGGTCTTCCGGATTACGATGAACCTAGGCGATCTGCGAGGTTTCCACGCCTTTTAAGGTCGTTCTCCATTTTTCTTTGGAGATCCTTCACAGTGGCTTTGTCTCTTGGGGACTTAGTCATAAATCGTTTGTCATTACTCTTTTTCTTTATGAATGGAAGAGCTCTCTTTCTTGGATGTAGGGCCTCTTCACGTTAATATATTTCTGCGGCACTGCAGGCACCTGCGCCATGCTTGTTTGGGTTTTGGAGTGGGCTTGTTAAGTCTTTAGGCTAGATCACTAAGCCAGCCATGAGCGCGATGATCGCGAATTTCTCGTCGAGAATATATCTACCTTTGAGGGCTTCGGCATTGAATCATTTGGACGCATAAGACCTCGGGCTTTCTTCGAGCCTGCTTGATAGTCGGTAGGATAATAACTTGGCTTTACGTACGTCCACGGCTGATAGGTGAGGGCCCAGATGCAATGGATAGGCTCACACAGATAGGGAGATTATTGTGGTGGGAGTCTAATGAACCATGCCAAAATTTGGGCCTTTCAAGGTGATAAGCAGCTCTTGCATCGCACTAGGTCTTGTGTACCCCATGCGACTCCATTTGATTTTTGTAAGTGTTGAGATGATCGGCCCGGGATCTCTAGCACTTGGTCGAGCTTCCACCTTGGCATTGAACTTGGTTGGAAGGGGGAAGTGGAGTACCTCGGATGTATAGGGTGACTCAGTTTGTTGTACCAAGGTGTCCATAGTGTCAAGAGCACGTCCTTTCACCACCTCCTTCACACGGCCAAGCTCTTGCTGGAGGTTCTTGAACCTCTGTTCCCATGATTGTTCCCTGCTCCTTCTTTGAGGATGAGGCGCCGATTCTAGTTCCAGAGCGTGCTCTCGAGGGTTGGGCTACGTTGCCTTCCCTCGAGGGGGCTAGATGTGGTCCGTGCCCCGGGCTGTTAGAATTCTGCCGATTTCGACCCTTTAGAGATCTAGATATTGTCTTGTCCTTCATGAGGGGAATATCATGACCTTCTGAGTTATCGCGCCTCCGGGGTCATCGGATCACATGCAGTGAGGTTGTTCTAACTCTTAAATCGGTGATTGAGTGAGGGTAGTGCTTCCACCTCATCCCCGCGTTACTGCATTGTTTAACACGTCGAGTGGTACATGCGTTGCCGGTGGATCTTGCATCGTTGGAGGATTAGTGTTGCTCCTGCTTGTGTTCCGTGTTGATACCATTAGTAACTGAAAAATCAGTTATATTTATAAAGAGGGTATACGTTCCCACGGTGGCGATTGATGATGCCTTTTCAGCCCAGGCCCGGGGTACGGAGCGTGTAGGCTTCGTTGGACGGGATCGAGACTCACGTTGGGTGGGCAATGGGATCTTTGGATCACGGACTGAAGTAGGATCGGCTGCCAGAGGGGCTGGTTTAGACGGGTTTGAAGGTATCGTTCCTCTGCAAACAAGAATGGAAAGGGGTCGGCCCGAGGGGCACTGCGGGTGGCCCGCCTCCGTCTTTAAGTCCCGGTTTCTTTACGAGGGGAAAGAGGCATGGCTGCTTAGTATTGGCGTATGTTTTTGCATTACCTTTCCTTGATCAGGGTGGCCTTGTATTTATAGTAGATGTTCGACACAGCAACACCTGAGTCAGGAGGGGTGTACGGTATGTGTAACTTGTATGTGCGCTAAAGGCTTCCTTAATTATTTTAGTGTCATAATGGAAATTTGAAAATAGATTTAAAGTTGAAATTGCAAAATTTTTCAAAAATTTATCAGCACTTTGCAATTAAGAAGTGGAGAAGTGAAAGTATAATTAATGGAAGTTTAAATAGTAAAATAATAATAATAAATTGTCAAAATAGTTCGAGGGAAGTCTCGAAATTCTCTAGATCTCGGATGTGAAGCGGTTGCCTTGTAGATTAAGTTAGATCTCGCGAAATCTAGTAACCCGAGGAAAGTTTCGTTAAAATTTAGGGACGGTCGGAATATTTTGCAAGGCTTTGCAGGCCTAACAGGCTCGCGAACAGCCTGCAACGCCGATCGGCCATGAAAGAGCTACCGGGTGCCTTTGAACTATTTTGACTAATTTGTGTATTGACACACTATTTAAACCATTGTGCTCTTTCACCCTCCACTCATATTGCAAAAGTACCATAATTCTTTGAAAATTTTATAATTTCACTTGTAAATCTATTTTCAAAAAACTATTATATTACATAAGAAACAATTGGGAAACGCTTTTAGTCCCACATCTGTTACACATCTGTGCACCTCTCGAGACCAGGGAGTGACCTCTCACTCATAGAACATTTGGTCATAAGAATGAACAGAGCCTAATATAAAGAGGATACATGTCTGAAAACAAGCGAGGATATTATTTGCGCATCGAGCCTCACGACTCCCACGTAGCCTCCTTAATCCCATGATTCCCCCATAAAACTTTGACTAACAGAATGACCTTATTACGCAAAATTTGCTCTCTGCAATCTACTATCTGCATTGGCTGCTCTTTATAGGTCAAATTATCCTTTAGTTCCATTGGTTGATCTCTGAGTACATGGGAGGAATCTGGAATGTACTTGCGGAGCATGGATACATGAAACACATTATGAACCTTAGACAACTCTGGAGGAAGGTCTAATCTATATGCTCGATTCCCGCTCTGGCAATAATCTCCATATGACCCTATGTATCAGGCCCTCGGCTCCGGCGTCTTCCGTCCCCGGACACGCTTTCCAAGGGATCTGACACTTCTGCCATACAATGCTTCCAAATGGAGCCATGCCTATCTTTGGATTGATATTTGTTGTTGTAGGAAAACTCCATCGAGAGATAAATACGTATCGGCTTCCATAAACTCTATCACGCATGCTCTAGCATGCTCCTCTAAGCGTACGGAATAGTTCTCTGGTGACCATCGGTGCGGGGATGGAAAATTTGTGCTAAAGTGCAATCGAGTCCCCATGGCATCCTGTAAACTAGACCAAAATCTGAATGTGAATCTGGGGTCTACATGCGAGACTATCGAATGAAGACACCATATAATCTAACTATCTCCCTCCATATAATCGGGCCAACTTGTCCAACGAGGTCATACGTTACTAAGCGGGAGAAAATCTGATTTAGTTAGTCTATCCACTATCACCCATATGGCATGATATTGTCTCAGAGTTCACCGGGCTTCATTAACAAATCCATAGTAATCTTGTCACTTCCATACGGGAATCGGAAGGATGGCTATCTTTCCTCACGGGCTTCGATGCTCTGCCTTCACTGTGACGGAGTTAGGCATCTGAATCTGAAATCGCAATTTCCTTTTTCCATGCCCTTCCACGATAATGCTCTCTCGGAGTATGATACACCTTGGTGCTACCCGGGGTGCATGGCATATCTTTGAAGTGAGCCCTCTTCCGCGAGTTTCTCTTTTAGTTCCACCTCTTTCGGGTACACACATTCGAGCTCCCTCTAACTATTCACATCATCGTCTACGTCTGGAACTGGGACTCCTACCACCCCTCGATCTACGCCTCGACTTAATCATCTCTGGAACACATGACCTTCCTTGATCTGATCCACAGAAGAAGGACGAACATAAAATGAAAATTACCAACAATGTCCTGTATCAGCTACACCTGGCCCCGGAGCTCTGAAGATCTCAACTCTATCAACAATGGGATATCATGCCTTGAGAATAAGCATAGGAACCCTCAGGTTCAGAGGCTTAAGGCATCGGCCACTACATTTGGCCTTCCCTAGATGGTACTCTATCGATTACAATCATAATCCTTAATCAACTCCAACCACCGAGGCGCTGCCCAAGTTATTCTTTACGAGTAAAAGATATATTGCGAGGCTCTTACTTGATCGGTGAATATCGTGAGGAACAGTATAGATAATGTCTCAGGATCTTTAGAGGCGAAAACCACTTCTTTGCTAAGTTCCTAAATCATGAGTGAGATGGATTACGCTCGTGTAACTGTGTGGGAAGCATAAGCTATCACTCTACCATCCTGCATCAAAACACACCCTAACCCTTGTCTAGAGGCATCACTATATACCACATAACCGTCCTTTCCTGACGGTAGTGCTAATATTGGAGTTATCGTCAATCTGTCGACTCCTCAAAACTATCTTGAGTATCGACCACTCAATTTACCGATCCTTTTCAATAGATTGGTCACTTGAGGTTGCTATCTTGAAAATCCCTCAACAAATTTCTGTAATAACACGCCAATCCAAAGGAAGCTGCGAACTTGAAACATTTGTGGTCGGATACGCCGGCCTTAGTTTGAAGAGGAAGCTGAACGAATTGGCGACAACTCCGGCTACCGTCGAAGAAGAACGTTATCAATATATGAGTGATGCCTCGATAAATTTAGGAAATGTGTTTGATGCGAGAGATAGTGATAACTTATGCTTTCGTCGGTCAGAAAGCGCGGCAATACGGAAGCCCACATGTTAGGAACGCGGCGATGTTTATGCAAGGCCTGCGGAGACGTATCTATGCGGTGTTCCTTGTCGGTGATCACCGATCATAAACTTTGCAATATATCTTTTACTCGAAAACAGCAAGGCAGCGGTGGCAAATTGATGGATTATATTACGCGATAGAGAAATATATCCGAAAACGATGATGGCCCGGAAGAATGCTAAATCGAGGAAAATTTCCTGCTATTTGCAGGCGATATCTTCTATTGATGACAAATTATGAATGCGAGCTGCTTTATGTATTCGATCCCGAGAGAGTGTGCGGTATGTGTGTAGCCATGTGCACGAGAGCTTCCTCCCATTATTTTTGGTACCATAATAGAATTTTTGAAAATTGGTTTAAGGGGAAATTATAAAGTTTTCAAATAATTGTAGCACTTTACAATTAAGGAAAGTAAGTGAAAGTATAATAATGGAAGTTTAAATAGTAAAATAATAATAATAAAATGCAAGAAATAGTTCGAGGAAATCTGAAAATTACCCAGATCTCGGATGTGAAAGCGGATTGTCTTGGGTTAAGTTCGTCTCGCGGAAATAATGCTTGAAAGTTCGTTTAAATTCGAGAACCGATCGAATATTTTACGAATTTAGGCGTGGGTTTAGAGTGAAACACAGCGGGATTTTAGAAAATCTCGAAAAATGGCAAATAGTTAAAGAATATTCATTATGATAAATAAAATTTTTCGGGATAGAAATGGATTCAGATAGGGTAATAAATTATTTATCTAAATAATAAAAATATGTATTAAGAAAAAGAATAAGGAATTAGAAAAAAAAGAAAAAAAAAGAAAAACAAGAAAAACAAAGGATAAATATCAAATGGCGGGGCGGACGGCGGAAGGCGTGGAGGGAGGCGAGAGGCGTTTGTTTTTATTTTTCTCTTTGATTCTTTCTCGGATTTCTGAAATTGGTTGTAGGCTTTCGCGGAGCGGAAGGCAAAGTGGACTCTACGCGAAGAGAGCTACGCATGGTACCAATATCTTTATTGTTTATTGACTTCTAAGTACCTCTTTATGTTTATTTCAAATCTGAGTTATATAAATAGCAATTTCTGGGATAGTAAGTCGTAGTATTCAGATCAAACCTAATTAGGTTGTATTAGAATTTGATTGATTTATAGTTGACAGTCAGATGAATTCAGTTGTGCATAGTGATTGTGATTAAATGGGTTTTTAATAGAATAGTCGAATGAGGAATTTTGAAATGTTTGGTATTTTTAGGCTTTATATGGAAGTCCCTTAAGTCAAAGTTGACTAAAGCAGGATAGTTTTTATGGACGTTTAATGTGTATGGACATTTTTGGTCAATTTCACATCATATTATCGATGTCATATGAATAGAACTAGCGCGTGAAGTTTTGTTAGAATCGAGTTCGTTTGATATAGTCGCTTTGAAAGCTCTGTGTATGTTTTATGGTTAAAGCGTTAAAACTTAGGACATTTCGTAATTTGAATGGTGTGTGGCGATTTGGAGCATCCGGCCCGAGAATCTAGAGTGCTTGACAAGATTTAGAAAGAAATTAGTGAGAGAAAAGAGAATTCAGGTACTCAAAAATCATTTTTCTAAAGCGAAAGTGTTTAAAATTCTGATTTTGTAAAGTGCTTTGAAAATATAGATTTATAAAGCATTTTTATTACCTCCCAATTGTTATACTCGGTAGAAAAGTTTGATTTCAGTATTTAAGAAACAGTTTGGCCTGATTTAGCAAAACCCCTAGATGGCCTGGCTCGGTTCGTCTCGGATAATATTTCGGATTATTGCATGGCAAGGTTATGGAGGATATTATGACTAGCTATATTGCACAGTCGGCAATTTGGGGTTAGATATAGTATATATTTATATAGTAGAGTCGCCCTCTTGCACATTAAATTATATGATTAGCGACTTAGTACATAAGCGATGAAGTGTTAGTTCAGGGTTCCTCCGCCGACATTTTAGTTCAGAGGTTCCATTGTGCTATATAGATCCCGCCGTGTTCCTTAGGACCATCTTAGCCGAGGTGAGTGTTCCGGGGGTTCACTCAGGTGCGGTCCAGGGTTAGGGGCATCACGCCTAGGGTATTTCGGGATGGGCCCGAGTGGTTGGTACTTGATTCTGATTATAGTACTTTGGATATTAACCACCAGCGATACGGTTTATTGACATAAATAGTTTGGAGCAGTTTATGTGAGAATTAGTTTCGAACGCGGAGTTTTATTGGCGAGAAAGCGGGTTTCTTGTGAAATAAGTTTTGGTCGGTTTTGAAATGGTTTCATAGAAAGAAACTGGTTTCATAAATAGCAGGTTTTACAACCATTTACGTACGATTCCACTCATATTAGGAGGTACAAATATGAGGCAATGGCATTTAGAACTTATGACACTCCATGAGCCGTTTGAGAACCACGAGTTTACATTTAAAATAATTTTGGTCTGCAGTCACTGAAGCTAGAAAGATCTTTCAGGGATCCTCGATCCCTGAATATTTGTCTTTGTGATTATATATAAGATATTGTTCCTTAAAAATTAAAACTAGTAAACTTAAAATGGTATTTGTATATGTAAAAATATATTTTGTAAAATATGCCATAGTTTAGAAAAAGCAGGTTCGCGATAAACTTATATTGGATTTATCCTTATCTTATATTTTGATGAGGACGGAGGTCCTTTATTGTGTAGTTTGACATTTGGAAAACATTGGGAGTGTATTTTTGTTTTATACAGGTGATTTGTATTTTGGGCTTGACCACCATGCAGTCGTTATGCTGCCGGATTTTCGTTAAATCTAAAGGTGTGATTTTGATAGAAAAATGAAAAATTTTATAACCGCGTTTTCCAATACGGTTTCGGAGTTTTACGAAAGCTTAGCTTCGCGAAGTAACGCCGGTCAAGCGAGCTTGGTAGGAGGATTCTTGTGGGTTCTTAGGCGGATTTCTGTCACTAGGAAAGTGCATCAACTTAGTATCAGACGGAGGTTTTTAGGGGCGATAGTTATTTTTCGCACGTTTTCCACAGTATTTCCTATAAAATTGTTTTTAATAATGATTTTTCTATCGCAACCTACATTGTTTTGCTAATCCTTGCATGCATCGGATATTGAAAGTGTCCTTTGAATCTTTTAATTTTGAAATTCATTATGCGGGCGAAATTCGTAAGTCGTCCCCAGGACTTATACCGGAGGCACCACGGAGAGATATCGAGCACACCTAGATCGGAAAATGCTTCCAATGGAATGTTTAGTAGCGAGAACCAGCGAGGGTCGCGGGGACCAGGTCGCGGTACCTTGGCGATGGATCATGTCATACGGTTATTCTGACTACGTCGAGGCCACGGAGCCTCAGGAAGAGCGGGGCATGATGACGGCGCTCTGCAAGGTGGGGCTAAAACCTTGATGGTGGCGACCCCGGAGGCGACATACTTATGGCTAGACGGGGTTGGTAAAATTTCATCTGGAGTGATGGGGTGTTCGGATGGCGAGAAAGTCCTCTTTTCGGGGTTCTTGATGGCGGCTAGGGCCCAGAGTGTGGGAGGCCATTAGGGACACCCTACGGGGAGTCACTTGGGACAGTTAAACCAGAGACATTTACAGACCAGTTTTACCAGCGTAGTTATCAGGATGCAAAAATGGAAGAATTCTTTGGGTTAGAGCGTGATCCCGCGGTGTGAGGAATATGACGGAGGTTTTGGGAACTCGTGAGGTGGTGCCTATGATGGGGAAAATGGGAACATAAGTGTAGATTCATGTTTGGCAGGCGGCGAATTAAGTTCATCTGGCACAGGCATCTCAAAATAACTTTGGAGAGTGATTGTTTACTTAAGGAGTAGAAAGGACGAGTTTCGAGTTCTAACTCAAGGCGGCGGATAAGTAAGAAAGGTGCTCCTAGTACTAGTCGACCCGAGCTGATAGTCGATCCCCAGTAGAAGAAGGAAAGAAATGGACTAGCGGTAGAGGCTGGACGAGGTAGCATTGCTTGTCGAGGATCAGGATTTCAATGCGACCACAGGTGGTAGATCTTGGGGATCATCTTTTCCATTGTGCCTACATGTCGGAGGGAGCATCTCGAGTCGCAGGATGAATATGAAGGATGTTTCCATTGCGGGCGGGAAGGTCACTTTATCGGCGTCACGGGTTAGTAGGCTGCGAGACCTCACGAGAGGTAGGCCATGGTAGCATCTACCCCCCCGGGCACGGCGGTCCCGGTCGGTCTGGTAGGGGTGGTTCGGGCGGTGATCTGACCCACACTGGTAGAGGTCGCGGTAGGGGTGGCAGGAATGGAGCGGTCTCCAGGTGCTTGGTTGAGTGGTACTGTTACTCGGGCTGGGTGTTCTGATCCTGACGGGAGGCGGATGCATCGCGAGACGTGATTCTTGGTATGATTTAGGTTCTGATCATGATGCATATAAATTGGTGGACAGGAGCCACTCATTCATTTATTTATTACCATTTCCAAGGAGGCGCGGATAAGTCATTTATAGATGGTCGTATGGTAGTTTCCATACCCGATGGGGATACCATGATATCAAGAAAAGGATAGTTCAGTGCTTGATTGGTGATCAGGAATATGGATTTTCAGTGGACTTGACCGTCTTGAGTATCATTGATTTTGATATAATCTTAGGTATGGTGGTTGTATCGAGCATAGAGCCACCTTAGATTCTTTATAAGAAAGAGTAAGATTAGTTCGACGGAGCAGGGGCGTGATATTCGGGAATCAGAGAGATCGCCTAGTCAAATTAAGGCCATGACCGCCTCGAGAAATGCTTCGGAAGGTTGCGGGGTTATTTGGCATTTGTAGTGGATAGGAGACGAGAGGGGATGGCGGAAGACATCCCCATAGTCAAAGGGTTCCCGGATGTCTTTCGGATGATATTTGGGGTTACCGGATAGAGAAGTGGGTTCGTTATTGAACTAGTTCAGGGGCCAGTAGATATCCGTTTCCTCCATACAGAATGGGCGCGACGATTAGAAAAGATTGAAGGCTTTGGTGGAGGAATTGCTAAGCAAAGGCTTGTCGACCCTAGTACCTCAGTAGAGACTCAGTTCTCTTCGTAAAGAAGAAAGATGGGAAGCTTACGGTTGTGTATAGACTATAGGCAATTTGAATCAGGCGTGATCGCAGCGATGCTCCAAGCTTCCTCGTATAGATGAGCTATTTGACCAATTGCATGGATCGGGTATATTCTAAGATTGACCTAAGGTCGAGCTACCATCGATTGAGAGATTAAAGGGAGGAATGATGTTTCTAAGGCCTTCGGGACGAGATACGGTCACCTACGAGGTTCCTAGTGATGCCACATTGATTGACTAATGCCCGAATTTGCGTTCATGGATTTGATGAGCGAGGGTATTCGATCCGTGTTAGATAAGTTTGCTTGATCATATTCATTGATGACATTCTAGTGTACTCAGGCAGGTTCAGAGGAACATGCAAAGCATCTCCGGACTTAGAGAGCGTCAGTTATACGTTAAGTTTAGTAAGTGCCAGTTTTGGTTGGACAAAGTAGTTTTCTTGGGTCATGTCATTTCGGCAAAAGGTATTAGTGTGGATCCTCAGAAGATCGAAGCTATAGTGGTAGGCTAGCCCACGAATGTTTAAAGTCAGTTTGCTTGGATAGCGGGTTATTACGGGAAGTTTGTTGAGGATTTTCGAAGATGTAACACCGTTAGCTAATCTGTGAAAAGGATGAAATTCGAGTGGTCGAGATGCACCGCCCGCATGGTTGAGGAGGCGGGAGGCCCGGAGATTGTGACGGCTCACGTGTGCTCTGATCGGGAAAGGACCCGGTTATGTTGTATATAGTGACCTCAGACAAGGGTTAGGGTGTGTTTTGATGCGGGATGGTAGAGTGATAGCTTAATAAGCTAAGTCAATTAAAGCCGCAATGAGAACCCACAAGCCCATGATTTAGAACTAGCAGGCCGATGGTTTGCTCCTAAAGATGCGGGAGACATTATCTATACGGTGTTCCTGTTAAAATATTCTGCCGTCCTTAAGAGCTGCGATATCTTCGCTCGAGAAGAGCACTTAAGAGCGTAGCCGTCGTTGGAGATTGAATAAGGATTATGATTGCACGATAGAATTTCCTCCAGGGAAGGCCAATGTAGTGGCCGGTGTGCATTCGCCGAGCCAGGAGGTTCCTATCTTTATCTATGACGGTATCTCCGTTGTTGATAGAGTTGAGATCTTTGGGGTTCGGGTTGCAGTGGGCGATATAGGGTTATCGGCATCATTTATATTCGTCCTCTTCTTGTGGATCAGATCAAGGAAAGGTCGAAGCAGGTTTCGAGGAGATGATTAAGTTGAGGGCGAGGAGATTGGGGGTAGTAGGAAACGGAGTTCCGGATCGAGACGATGGCGTAATGATTAGAGGGAGTCGAGATGTGTGTACACGAAATAGGTGAACTAAAGGAAATCATGGAAGAGGCTCACTCTTGACATATACCATGCACCACAGTAGCACCAAGATGTATCATACTACGAGAGCATTATTGGTGGAAGGGCATGAAAGAAGAGAGTGCGATTTCGTATCCGGATGCCTAACTGTCGCGGGTAAGGCGAGCACGAAGCAGCGGGAAGATCTGACCCCTTGGGTTCACAGCATGGAAGTGGGATAAGATACTATGGATTTTGTTACCAGGCTTCCGAGCTCGGAACAACCTGCGATGCCATATGGGTGATAGTGGATAGACTAACGAAATCGTGCATTTTCCCGATTAGCAATGACCCATTGAATGATTGGCGATTATATGTGGAGGAGATAGTTAAGATTACATGGTGTTCCTCTATCGATAGTCTCAGGCCAGGAACTGATTCATCAGTTTTGGTCGATTTCACGAGGATGCCATGGGGACTCGATTGCACTTCATACGGCTTTCCATCCTCGGGCTGATGAGTCGGTCGAAGAGCTAATCGAACCAACCCCAGAGGATATGCTTAGAGCATGCGTGATAGAGTTTAAGGGAAGCTGGGATATGCATTTATCTCTAATGGAGTTCGCTTACAACAACAGTTATCAATCCAGTATAAGCATGGCTCCATTTGGAAGCATTGTATGGCGGAGTGTCGTGCTCGGTATCTTTGGGATGAAGTAGGAGAGAGGCGGTGACCCCGGAGTTAGTACAGTTACCTTAGATAAGATCCAGTTGTCAGGAGACGGACTCAAGATACAGCCGGGGATGAGACAGAAAAGTTTTGCGGACAAAAGCCGCCGGCGTAGGGATCTACACAGTTTAAGGTAGAGGCGATAGGGACTTATCAAGTTTCCCTTGGAAAGGTGTCCTCGATTTGGAAGGCGGAAAGTGAGGCCCGGGATACATAGGGCCATATGGGATTATTTCCAGTGGACGTTAGCATATAGATTAGACCTTCCTCCGAGTTGTCTAGGTTCATAATGTGTTCCATGTATCCATGCTCCGCCAAGTACATTCCAGATCCTCCATGTACTCGAGAGATCGACGGAGAACTAAAGGATAATTTGACCTATAAGGAAGGCGACCAATGCAGATAATAGATCACGAAGCTGATTTTGCGGAATAAAGGTCATTAGTTAGTCAGTTTTATGGGAATCATGGGATTTAGAGGCTACATAGAATTAGGCTCGGATCTTGCCGATCGATATCCTCGGTTGTTTTGATTAAAGGTATCCCTCTTTATATTAGTTTTGTTCATTCGGGAATGAATGTTCTTAAGGAGGAGAGTTTGTAACACCCCGTCCCAGAGTGTACGGTATGTGTAGCCCAGTATGTGCACCAAGGGAGCTTCCTTAATTATTTTAGTGCCATAATAAATTTTTGAAGGGAATTGGTTTAAGGGAAATTATAAGGATTTTCAAATAATTGTGGCACTTTTTACAGATCAGAGAAGTAGAGAGGTAGTATAATTAATGGAGAGTTTAAATAGTAAAATAATAATAATAAAGTACCAAAATAACAGTTCGGGGAAGTCTCGAAAATTCTCTAGATGCCGGATGACGAAGCGGATTGTCTTGTGCAAGTTCGTCCATAATAAATCAAATATTCAGATTCATTAAAATTGGGCAGTGAATATTTCATTTAAATGACGGGTTTAAGTGAAACACAGCAGGATTTAGAAAAATCCTAAAAAAATGGCAAATAGTTAAAGAATATTCCATTATAGTAAATAATTTTTCGGGATAGGAAATGGATTCGAATGAGGTAATAGAAATTATTTATCTAAATAATAAAAATAATAATTAAAGAGAAAAGAATAAAATTAGAAAAAAAAAAGAAAAAAAAAAGAAAAACAAAGAAAAACAAAAGGATAAATATCAAATGGCGGAGGCGGACGGCGGAACGTGGAGGAGGCGAGAGACGTTTTGTTTTTTATTTTCTCTCTTTGATTCTTTCTCAGATTTACGGAAATTGGACCGTAGGCTTTCATCGGAGCAGAAGGCAAAATTGGACTCTGCAGAGAAACTACCTTATAGAGTACCAATATCTTAGCCTTTTGTCAAACTTTAAGGTAGAAAATTTGCCTATTTGTATTTATTTCAAGCCTAAAGGTTATATAATGGCAAATTTTCTTAGAGACCGTAATTAAGTCGTAAATTCCAGTCCCAAAATTTTAAGTAAAGTTTAGGAATTTTTAGGAATTTTTGGAAATTGTGTTCGAGGACGATCGGGGCTAGACCCCAGGATTTGTTTATGGACGAGTTTTGATTGAAATTTCGGGATTTTAACGAACAAGTCGGACCAAATTTTCAGAAATGTTTGAATTATTTTTAGTATATGGAAAGTCAGCTAAGTCAAAGTTGACTAAAACAGATAGTTTTTATAGGGCATTTAATGTGTATGGACATTTTGGTCAATTTCACATCATATTATCGATGTCCATATTGAATAGAACTAGCACGTGAAGTTTTGTTAGAATCGAAGTTCGTTTGATATAGTCACTTTGAAAGCTCTGTGTATGTTTTATGGTTAAAACGTTAAACTTAGGACATTTTCGTAATTTGAATGAATTGTGTAAGTAGTTTGAGCATCCAGACCCAGAGAATCTAGAGTGCTTGACAAGATTTGAAAGGAAATTAGTGAGAAAAGGTGAAGTACTCGAAATCATTTCTAAACGAAAGTGTTTAAATTACAATTTGTAAAAGTGCTTTGAAAAATATAGATTTATAAAGCAATTTTTATTACCTCGATTGTTATACTCGACGAGGAAAGTTTGATTTCGGTGTTAAAAAGCGATTTGGCGATTTAAGCAAAACCCCTAGATAAAGCGCATTTCGGTTTCGGTCAGATGTATTTGGATTGTGCATACTTAGGAGTTATGGGATATTATGACCCCAACTATATTGCAGTCGGCAATTTGGGGGTTAGATATAGCATATATTTATATAGTGAGTCGCCTCTGCACATTGAGGTATATAGTTAGCGCGACTTAGTACATAGCGATGAGGTGTTGGTTCGAGGTTCCCTCACCCCGAGCATTTAGTTCCGAGGGTTCCATTATGCTATATAGATCCCGCGTGTTCTGGACCATCTTAAGCGGGTAGTGTTCCGAGGTTCACTACGGAGTGCGAGTTAAGTTGAGGCATCACTTCTAGGGTATTTGGATATGAGCCCACGATTAGTTTGGTACTTGATTCTGATGTAGTACTTTCGGATATTAACCACGGTGCAATCAGTTACTGGCGGCATAAATAGTTTTGAGCGATTTATTGTGAGTGGATTTGAGCGGAGTTTTGACTTGGTTTCAACGAGCGAAATAGTTTTGGATCGGTTTTTCGAGGAAATGGTTTCATAGAAAGAACTTCCAGTTTTTCTCATAGCAGTTTTACAACCATTTACATGCAGATTTCATATTGGGAGGTACAAATAGCAGGTGGCGACATTTTAGAACTTATAGTACTCCTTGGCCGTTTGGCTCCACGGTTTTATTTTTAAAATAATTTTTCGAGGTGCAGTCTTTGAAATAGAAGATCTTTCGAGGATCCTCGATCCCTAGGCATTTGTCTTTGTGATTATATAAGATAAGGTGTAAATTAAAACCTTAGTAAACTTAAAATGTGACATTTGTATATGTAAATATATTTTATAAAATATACATGCATAGTTTTGAGAAAAACGAGGTTCACGATAAACTTATATTGGATTTATCCTTATCTTATATATTTTGATGAGGACCCGGAGGTCCTTTGTTGTTGTAGTTTGACATTTGGGAAAACATTAGGAATTAATATTTTATTTTATCACAGGTGATTTGTATTTAGGCTTGACCACCCATGCGATCGTTATCTTTGCCGGATTTTCGTTAAATCTAAAGGAGTGTGATTTTGATAGAAAAATGAAAATTTATAACCCACGTTTCCAATCTGATTTGTGAGTTTTAAAAGCAGCTATGGTAACTTGTCGATCAAGCGAGCTTGATTTGCAGGAGGTCTTGTGGAGTTAAGCCCAGTTCTGTCATTAGGAAATTCTGTCGAGCTGAGGAAATCACGGGGGACATTTGTTGGCATCATTTTATGTGCGTCCTCTTCTTGTGGATCGGATCAAGGAGGTCGAGGACGGGTTCGAGAGATGAGGATTAAGTTGAGGGCGGAGATTGAGGTGAGAGTAGGAAACCCAGGAGTTCCAAATCGGAGACGATGGGCGTAATAGTTAAGAGGGAGTCGAATGTGTGTACCTAAAATAGGTGAACTAAAGAGAAATCATGGAAGAGGCTCATCTTAGGCATATACCATGCACCTGGTAGCACGAGATGTATCATACTGAGAGAGCATTATTGGTGGAAGGGCATGGAAAGGAAATTGATTTCGTATCCGGATGCCTAACTTTGTCGGTGAAGCGGTATCGGCTTGTAGGAAGATCGACCCTTCAGTTCGCAGCCTTAGGTGGGATAAGATTACTATGGATTTTGTTACCGAGCCAGGAACTCGGGGACAATGCAGTGCCATATGGGTGATGAGTGGATGGATAAACGAATCGAGCATTTTCTCAGGTTAATGCTTGATGACACATTGGGCCAGTTAGCTAGATTATATGTGGAGGAGATAGTTAGATTATGGTGTTCCTCTATCGATAGTCTCAGACGAGACCCGATTCACATCCAGTTTTAGTCTAGTTTACGAGGATGCCATGGAGGGACTCGATTGCACTTTATACGACTTTCCATCCCTCGGTGATAGTCGGTCGAGGAGAGGAAGCTATTCGGGACGCTAGAGGATATGCTTTAGAGCATGCGTGATAGAGTTTAAGGGAGCTGGGATGCGCATTTGTCTCGATGGAGTTTTCCCTCTGACAACGATTATCAATCCGATTATAGGCATGGCTCCATTTGAAGCATTGTATGGCAGGAAGTGTCGTACTCCCCTTGGAAAGGTGTCCTTAGATTTGGAAGACGCGGAAAGCTGAGGCCCAGATACATAGGGTCATATGAGATTATTGCCAGAGTGGGACCGGTAGCATATAGATTAGACCTTCCTCCAGAGTTGTCTAAGGTTCATAATGTGTTTCATGTATCCATGCTCATGAGTACATTCAATTCCTCCCGTAGCCTTTCAGAGATCAACCAATGGAACTAAGGATAATTTGACCTATAAAGCGACCCGATGCGGAGATCGTGGGTGCGAGAGAGCAAATTTTGCGTAATAAGGTCGTGTTAGTCAAAGTTTTATGGGGAATCATGGGATTAAGGAGGCTACGTGGGAGTCGAGAGGCTCGAATGCGCGGTCGATATCTCGATTGTTTCAGTTAAGACCATCCTCTTTATATTAGTTTTGTTCATTTCGAGGGCGAAAATGTTCTTAAGGAGGAGGAGTTGTAACACCGATCCAGGAAGGGTGTCTGGTATGTGTAGCAAGTATGTACTTTAAAGGGCTTCACTTAATTATTTTAGTGTCATAATGGAAATTTTGAAAATAGATTTAAGGGTGAAATTATAAAATTTCAAAGAATTATAGCGAACTTTTACGGTCTGGGAAAGTGGAGGAGTGAAAGTATAATTAATGGAAGTTTAAATAGTAAAATAATAATAATAAATTATCGAAATGGATTCGAGGAAGTCTGAAAATTCTCTAGATCTCGGATGAAAGCAGCTGCGGGTTAAGTTCGTCTCTTGAAATCTAGTAACCCCGAAAGTTTCGTTAAATTCCAGAGACGGTCGGAATATTTTGCAATTTACAGCGACAGGTTTAGAGTGAAACACGAAAATGATTTTAGAAAAATCTGAAAAATGGCAAATAGTTAAAGAATATTGATTATGATAAATAAAATTTTTCGGGATAGAAATGGTTTCGAATGGGAGTAATATAAATTATTTATCTAAATAATAATAATATAATTAAAGAAAAGAATAAAAAAAAAAAAAAAAAAGAAAAGAAAATAATAAAATAAAAATCAATAAAAGCAAAACGGACGGATGTCGGACAGAACGACAAGCTGGGAGATTTGCTAATTTTATTTATTATTTTTATTCTTTCTCGATTCTACAGTAGATGTAGGCGTTAAATTCGGAGCGAGAAGGCAAGTGGGTATCTGCTTGAGAGCTACGCAAGTGCCGATATCTTGCCTTTTGTCAAACTTTAAAAGATAGAAAATTTCTAATTGTGTTATTTATTTGCAAAAGGTTATGTAATGGGCAGAGAATTTTGCTAGAAAACAGTAAAGGTGTAGCTTGAGTTCAAAATTTTAGACCAGAGTTTAGGAATTTTTAGGAATTTTTAAGACTGTGTTCGGATAGTCGGGGCTGGTGGGGACTATTTTCGGATAGTTTGGATTAATTTCGGGTATAGTCGGACAAGTCATGAATTTTCAAAAATGTTGGGTATTTTTTAGACTCTATGGAAAGTCCACGGAATCAAAAGTTTGCCCTAAAGCAGGATAGTTTTATGGGGCATTTGTGTATGAGAGCATTTGAGTCGATTTAACGTCATATGCTCGATGTTAAGTATCGAAGATAGGACTAGCACATAAAGTTTTGTTAAAATCGAGTTCGATTCGATATAGTCACTTTAAGCCACATGTATGTTTTATGGTTAAAGCGTTAGGCGAGGCATTTCGTAATTGAATGGTGTGTGTAGGCGATTTGGGCATCAGACGAGAATCTAGAGTGTAATGAGGATTTGAAGAGGAATTAGTAGAGAAAAGGTGAGTACTCAAAATCATTTTCCTAAGCAAGAAGTGTTTAAATTCTGATTTTGTAAAGTGCTTTGAAAATATAGATTTATAAAGCATTTTTTACCTCTGATTGTTATCACTCGTGAGGAAAAGTTTGATTTCGTTATTTAAGAAGCAGTTTGGCGCAGTTTAGCAAAACCTAGATGGCACGGCTGGTTTCGGTCGGATGTATTTCAGTTTTGCATGGCTAGGTTATGGATATTCACGATAACTATATTGCTGATCGGCAATTGGGGTTAGATCTAGTATATATTTATATAGTGGTCGCCCCTCTGCACATTCGAGGTATATAGTTAAGCCTTGACTTAGTACATAGTGATGAGGTGTTGGTTGGTTCCCTCAGGGCATTTTAGTTCAGAGGTTCCATTATGCTATATAGATCCGCCGTGTTCACGGGGACCATCTTAGCTAGGTAGTGTTCGAGGTTCCACTGCGATGCGAATTCGAGGTTCCGTGGTATCACGTGCAGAGGTATTTGAAATAGGCCACGGTGGTTGGTGCCCGATTTCTGATGCTCTTACGTTCGAGATGTGCCCACCAGCTAAACGATTTTATTGAAATAGATTTGAAACGGTTTTCAATGCGAAAGCGATTTTTTCATAACGATTTTGAGAAATGGTTTTCTTAGCAAAAGCTTCGAGTTTTCTTATAAATAGTTTTACAACCATTCTGTCTGATTTTCATATTGAAGTCACAACGACAATGACATTTAGAACTTATAGTGCTATTTGAAATACGTTTGAACTCGCAATTTTGTTTTAAAATAATTTTTGGTCTGATCACTTTGGCGAAAGACCTTTCCTAGGATCCTTAGTCTTGGACTATTTATGTTGTGATTATATATAAGATAAGGTGTAAATTAAAACTAGTATTAAAAGTTAAAATGTAGCATTTGTATGTAAATATCTTTTGTAAATATCGTCGTGGTTTTGAGAAAAAACGAGGTTGCGATAAACTTATATTTGATTGATTCTTATCTTGCATAACGATGAGAATGAAGGTCCTTTATGATTATAGTTGGATTTTTGGAAAACATTACCCAGAGTGTATATTGTTTTATCACCGGGTGATTTTTATTTTGAGCCCGGCCACCGTGCGATCGTTATCGCTGCGAGTTTTATTAAATCTAAAGGTGTGATTTTGATAGAAAGTGAAAAATTTTATAACTGCACGTTTTCCAAATACGTTTCGGCGATTTTAACGGCTTAGCTTCATGGTAACTTGTCGGTGACGAGCTTGGGTGGGAGGAGTTCTTGTGGAGTTCTTAGACGATTTCTGTCACTAGGAAGGGGATCTGTCACAACCAGTTGGATAGTGATTAGGATTTGTTCCCATTGGATGGGGTATTTCTTGTTATTATCGATATCGGATTTGGTAATTGATATAGAAGAAGCGGTTCTTGGGATAATCTTATTCGCTTTATTGGGGGGATCAGATTCGATGCGTCCCAATATTGTCTTTCTTTCCTTATTGGTGAGATTTGGTTGAACTTGCGGAATAATATATTATTAAGGTATTATTTTTACGTACACAGTGGGAGACTTCCAGTAATTGGTCCTTTAGTTCAATCGGGTTGGGCCCTTATTTTGAGAATTTGCTGAGGCTTGAATGTTGGCTCAGAAAGGCCTAAAATGCTCCAATGGGCATGTCTCTCTCACTTGAGGTTCGACGGACCAGTGCCGATGTTTCGTTGGGCTGACCTCTTTATTGGGCCTGACAGGTGGGCCTGTGAACCTTATTTTTCGAACCCTATCAGTTCTTAATAATGCTAAATGAGATTAAATATTTTTTTACTTGATACGTAATAGAAGTTTTATTAAAACAATGTTAAATTTGGATTAAGTATTTAGTTGATTGTTTTTTCTAAAAATAATCAATTTTTTTTTAGACTATAAATTTTTAAATAAAAAATTAAAAATATATATGATTTTATTTAAATAACATAAGAAGGATCATGAGGGTTTTAATTGGATTATAAATTATATAATTTTTTTTTAAAGTTTATGATTTTCTCATATTTTAATATTTAGATTTTTCTTAATAGAAAAACATTCAAACTCTAAACATTAAGAAAAAAAAGCCAACAAGCCATATATTTTCTCTTTTCTAAAAAATTTGAAAAATTCAACAATAAGTCATCAAAAAATTAAGTAACAAACAACCTAAGGGCTAGTTTGATAGTGCTTCGTAGGATAAAAAAGGTATTTAGTAATATTTTTAAAAACACTTTTGAAAGTTCGAAAAAACACTCCAAGCACTTGAAAGGTTTTTTTTTAAATACTTATTTTTTGAATATTCCTAAAATACCTAATTGTTTATCCTTAAATGTCTATTTATTTTTTCTTAAAACATCTATTTATTTTATTTTAAAAATCCCGATAATATCGTATACTTTTAAAAATTCAAATAATTCAAAATATTTTAACTATTTTTTAAAATTTTCTATAATTATAAAAAATATATTTTATAAAATTAATTATTTTAAGTTTTAACAATACAAATTTTTGCATACATTTTATTTATTAATTCAAATCTTTTTGTAAATATTTTATAATCATATTAATAAGTATTTTAGAGTTTTATTAATACAAATGTTTATATATGTTTATTTGTCAAATCAAATATTTTTAAATCTTTTTTAATCGTAAATAATACTTTAGGATTTTATTAATACAAATATTTATATATGTTTATTCATTAATTATATAATTTTTTGTAATCATAAAAATAGTTGATTTAGGTTTAATAATATAAATTTTTATATGTATTTATATACTTTGATAGTAAATTTTTTGTTATTATTTATATCCTATTTTTATAATTAAATATTAAATATCATTTTTTGTAATTTTAATGATGTAAAAGCATTTATATAAGTATGCAACATGTTACAAAAAACTTGTGTAGAATCATTTTTTTAAATTCCTATAAAAATGTTTATGATAAAAGCTCACAGAAAAACGTTTGCCATATCAAGTATACAGCCAGCCAAACTTACTCTCAAATGTTAAACACTATTCAGCTTACTTCACCCTTCTACTTATTTACCTTTTTTTTTTTTTGCAAACTATGTACTTAACATACAAAATAATATATATTCAGATCGTACCGAACCTCGAGACCAGGCGATCCACTTCATGCTCAATGGAGTGCATCTCCGTCTCTACTCAATTTTTTTTGAAATTTTTTTCATATTGTATTTATGATTCAAAACTCAAATACTATAATTTGCTCCTCAATTTCTTTAATCTTATAAAACTTATCTTTACTTAATTCGCCTCACCGAAGCTTAACTTACTCCACCACTGCCGAGACCCCTTCCTTGCTATGCCTCCGCCTGTTGTTTAACATTGAGGTTCTATCACTTGAGTTAGGCCGGATGAGATTCTTTACTAAGTTATGGTTCCAAAAGTTCTAAGCAAAAACTTTTTGTTGAATTTTAAATTATAGAATATATCTAAATTAAAATTATTTTTAAAAGTAAAATTAGTCTTAACCTCTAAAAATAAAAGCTTTTACAGAACGTGGATAATATCTCAAAAAAATATTTTTATATAATGGACATCTTTAAAATTATTAATATATTTATAAATATTTAAATTATTTTATATTATAATTTTGCTAAATATATAATAAGATAATAATTTGGTATAATTACTTTGGTCATATTTAAAGTAAAATACTCTAGAAAATTATTTATAATAATATTGTAGGAAATATAAGTGGATAATGACATGATAAAAATAAGTTGATAAAAGTAATTTTTAAATTTAAATTTAAATTATTTAAAAAAATCAAATTATTCCTAACTTTTGAAAATAAATATTTTTAAAGAACTCCAAATAATATCTCATAATATCTTAAATTTATTAATATATTTATATTATTAAATACTTATACTCAAATATACAATAAGATACATTTTACATAACACTATTCATATTTCATAAAATATATTTAGTGTTAATATTATAAGAAATTATGTATATATAAAATAAATATAAGTCATCGTTTCAATTTCAATCATAATGGCTGTGCAGATAAAGGAGGAGATAGTCTATTGCTCAAGTCCGATGGAAACAAATTTGTGTACTTATCAAAATTAAATAAATAATTATGTTTTAGTGCACTTTTTACAATTTAATAATTAAAACATGCACTCTCCCATTTAAAAGGCAAAATTAGTCCTAATAAATTGATCAAGTGGGACCTATTATTTGGCCACATAGGAGAGAAAAAGGGCTACAAATTTGGATCTCCTTCCCTCCCTTCTCTCCCTAGGTTTTTGGGGAGAAAAAGCTCTCAAATGATAAGGAAGATATGTCGCCCTTAAATCTCATAAATTTTATACCATTATGTTAAACTACCCCCTAACTCTCATTTCTAGTTCCGTATTTGTAACTTTTAAAGTAATTTTATTTATATTTGATTTTCTTGAGGGATATATTTTGTTCTCGCAAATTTTGAGGAAAAATAAAAAAAGAAGGAAAAATAAAAGAAAAAAAATGAAGGAAAATAAAATCAAATAAAATTTGATATAATATTTTTGGCTTCTGTTATCTCAAATCAATTTTATTTGTTTAAAACTCATCAATATAAATAATTAAATAATTTTAAAATACTTACTTAAAAATTTATAAAACAATCAAACATGTTAAAATTATTTTCCTCGCATTTTTTTTTTTTTCTTTCCTCTTAATATCAGTTGTAGAGCCAAACACTACCTTTTTTTTACATATATTTACTTGGGTTTACAACTTTGTAATATTCTATTACCACGGAGACTCGAACCTCCCCACTAAACCCTTTAACCACTTAGTGAGGCCTCATTGGTACTTTTTTTTTTTTTATTAGACATTCATCTTTTGTTGGGTGGGGTGTTGTTGGAAATTTTGGTTATACTTCATGTTTAAGGAAATCTGGGAACAATAGTTAAATTAATGAGTTATTTGTTACATTAACGTTATAAAAATACTATATTAGTGGTTTTACTGTGTTACATTAACCTTGTGAGCATGTTACATTAGTTTTTACAATGTCCTTGATTTGTGTTTTGTCATTTCATTCCTTTTATGTTTGTTACTTAGTGCTTGTTTGTTTTTTTGGTTACAAGCCGGTTCAAAATTATTATAACGACACGACAATAATTATAGTGTTACAAGCATAGGAGCCTTTCTACTTCCACTATGATTGAGTATTGATCGTGTCTGCCGATATTATAAATCGTGATCGTATCGACCGTGTTCAAGTAGATATCTCAGCTGACATTTGACATTTTGAAGACATTTTGATACAACAACACGAGGAGATGCGATCTTATATTCATTATATGTTTCAACCATCGCCTCCGTAATTGTAGTTACTATAGTGTCAAAGTAACATATTTTTGTCTTGTTTAATCTAGCCATTTGTGATGGATTGTCTACTTATATTCAGGCCATTTGTGTGACATCTTTTTTTTTCTTTTTTTTTAAAGGGATGCTATTGGACATTTAGCATAATTTTGTAATGATGTTGTTCTTTTGGCATTTCTTATCATTTATTGGTGAGATTTAGGTTATGAAATCGCATGGTTAAGTGATCGTGTTAATTGTATTCTTGATCACATATGATCTTTTTATTTGTGATAGGATTAAGATGAAGAACAAAAGTTTTTTAGTAAATTAGGTTAAGATTTAATAAGTCTGGTTGATTTATAAAATTTGGATGAGAATAATACATATTTATCTCCGTTAGGTGTGTTGTGTCATTAAGATTTACTTTCTTTTCAAATTTATAAATTGGTACTTGCGTTTCTTTTCACGGATTGAAAAATAGATAAAAGAAAAGAAAAAGAATTAATGGAGCGACTAGTTTTTTTAGTAATTGTTTTTCCATCATTGAGCTTTCCACAAACAAGTTACTCGTTGCTAATGATTTTTTTTTTCTTCTCTCTTGTAAATTCATGTTTTCGAGAAGGGAGAGGAATTTATAACAACCAACTATATCACCTATATTAGGGTTGACAAAATTTGACACGACACGTGAACACGACACGAACCCTGTAGTCGGTGATGTTCGTATACTAGAAACATAACTAAAATGTCAAGGAAACAAACCTGAAAGCGCCAGTTATTAAACAAATAATCGACGTCGATCCAAGCCCAACAAAATAACGTCGTGTCCTTAAGACGACTCGCCTCAATCGCGATCAGAGGAGAAGCGCGACACCGTTTCCAGATAGAATCCACCTCGTTCCGGAGCAGATGCCACGGAGATTCGATGAACTCAATTGTTGCGGTAATCGCACAAATGATAACGACGATGATGATGCTTTTTCAAATCGAATCGGTTGAGCGTATGCTGGGGTCGCTGGTCGGACCAGCCGCCGCGGGCCGGGACGGCGCTTCGATTGTCTGGCTGGGTAGACCGCTGCACCGCTGATCCGCAGCGTTTCGACGTAGCACTTCGCAAAACAAGCGGAAGAAGCGTTCGCGCATCTTCGCGCCGCTTCCGGATGCCGCCGCCGAGAGAAAAAGAGAGACCGCTTAGAAGGCTTAATGTGTTGCATGCTTACATATGAGTATACAGAGTGCGGTGACTTTCTGTTCGGGTGGCTGCGTATTTATAGTAGATTTAACCAGCCACCAGAATTCAGGATTTGTTCCTATCGATGATTTTCTTATCGTGACGATTGGTAATGGATTAAAGAGTCGTTTATTCAGATACCTTCCTTCTTTATTGCATCCAATCAGATGACTGCTATTATTTTCCTTTCCTTATTGATAAGATTAGTCGATCAACAATATGGTATATTGTTAAAGGGTTATTCTATTTTATGTATCGCTTAAACACACCGATTCAAGGTGATAATGACCTTCTAATTCATCCAAAGATCGCCCTCGACCTACGGCCAAAGCCTTTTGCTTTGGGTCGGGTACCGAGGCCCGTAGCACACACGCCCACTTCTTCGGGTCTGAGCTGTCTCATGGAGCCCATTTTTCAAACCTTATCACGCCTGCACCCTCATCACAGACGTGTGTACGGGCAAGGGCTGTATCAAGCCAGACGGATGCAATTTCCACTGTCTCAGTTGAGGTCAAGGTTGGCGCTTAGTTGCCATTATACGCCTTATGATAATGATGACTCCTGGGTTTTCGCCATCGCTTCCCACTTTCTAGTTTCTTTCGCTTCTTCTCGCACTCCACCGGTCTCGTGCTTCTCTCGTCCTCCAACCTCTTCCCCCGCGATCTCGCATTTTATTTTCTGCTGCAGTTCTCTCGTCGACCCTTTGCGTAGAGTCTTTTTTCTCATTTTTCCCGAGGTAGCTTATTCGCCTTATTCCCGGGACCACCGCGTTTCTACCTTTTGGTTTTTGCCAGTGGTTAAATTGATCGGGATTTCGCTTACCGCTTCGCTTATTATAGTCCGGTCGCTTCTTTTACGATTGGCAATGACTCTTCGCTGTTGCTCTGCTCGACTGATGCTTTCTCACGCCGCCGGTTGGAACCCCTAAATGTTCTCGCGCCCCTTCTTCCCTTTCGATAAGGATAAAGCGGGAAAATAAACCCATCAAATATCTTCGGGGGTCGACACTAAATCAGCCGGCCCAACAGTCGGATCGGTGGGACCCAAAGGCCCACCGTATGGGTTACCTTGCCAGCATTCACCCGGCCGTCCAGTATGGACCCCTCGACCGCTCGGACTTTACGTAGCTTCCGCGGTCAGGGATGGTATGCTTCGAGGTCGCCTTGATAATGGCTCAAGTTTCCACGCACTCTTCATGAAAGCGGTTCCAACATTTCAATGTTCAGTTCTTCCCAACCTCCTCGCCTCCCAACTGGGGGCATTTCAAAGGGCCTATTGGCCTTTAGTGATCGCAGGGCTCTACGTCCCTAGTGCGGCTTTGCTCCTCTATCTTAGCCCAAAGGAGACCACCCCAGGGCTTCCTTTATTTCTCCAGCGCCTCGAGCTCCAGATTCGATCTTCCTTCCTCCCATAGGCCGTGAAGGGACGCGGTTTTCAGAGCTGGCCGCAATCGTAGGAATATGATCCTTCCGACAAGGACGACACTCATGCCTTTGGCTCACACCCCCGAATCTTCGTGAGTGCTCGCTTCGCTAGCTCGATAACTTGTGTGAAGGTTGTCAATATTTCGACTTTGTGGCCATTCTCATGCTTCCTGTGTGCCTCGACTCGACCTGGGCCAATGAAGATAATGTCGCAGCTTCAAGATCGCGAATGTCCCCGGCTAGTCCTTACGCCGAGTCGATAAAACCAACACTCCGGGTCCATCCACTCAGTTTACGTTCCAACGCTCGAGGCCCTTGCCTTCCTTCCACCATGGGCCCTCCCATCAAGCTTCCGCAACTACCCTACTGCAGCAGATTTCGTCCGGGCCGATGTTATCTAGTGAAGCCCCTGAGAGTGCAAACTTAAAAATCAAGCTCCACCGGTGAAAGATCGCCGCCGGCCAAGGTTCGAATCGCGCCGATTTCTTCGCCGAGCCGAAGTGTGCGCCAAGCCAGGGTCGGTGTTCCAGCGTCATGAGCTTCCGCCGCCTTTCTAAGCCTACCGCGGAAGGCAACAAATCTTCGGTGGAGCTGCCGAAAGCAGCCGCATGCTATGCTCTATTACCGCTCGAATCCGGCCGGAGAGGCAGCGCAGCTACCCCTCGGCTGGGTGGAAGAGCTGGGGCGAGAAAAATTCGAATCGTGCCGCGTGACGCAGACTTTCGCTCACCGGTCCGCGCAGTGCAATTCGCCCGTCCATGATTCTCGACCTTGAGGTCGAAGCGCCGCTCGTTGATGAGGCTTGGCTTATCCTTCGGGGTCGCTTTAAGTCCTTTACCGCGGCCTATTTCCGTGTCATCCCGTGGTTTGCCGTTGACCCATGTTTCGACGTGCGTGCAGCCACTGCCATTTGAAGCGTTCGGGGTCGGAAGGCAATCCAAACCAAAGCATGTCAAAATCGCCCGAATTTATAAGGCGAGGGCGCTTTCTTCACTTCTAAGCGAACCGAAGCCGCAAAGAGCGCGCAGCAGGCGACCAAGAAGTAGCGACTTAAATCTGACGCAGCATACGCGACGCTGCTCGAGCGTAAAAGTGTGAGAGGATGAAGTTCAAGTAGTTTGGATTCACATGAAGGCGAAGCCTAAGGTTCGTGGTGAGCTCCATGTCACAAGCAGCTGATGGACAGACCCAGTGCTCTAGTCGCCTGTGAGCTTCTCTGCATGGTTGTGGGAGGAGCTCATTACATCCCGGGCGAGTCATGGAGTCTTAAGAGGAGCTACGCCACGCGCCAATGGCGACCGACAACAAGGTGACGCAAACAAAAGCGCCGCCGTGAAGCCTCCGGCGCCAAGGAGTCGTTTTAGAGGTGGTTCGTCAGGAGGCCTATAGTCGCAACGCTAATCCACAGCGAGAGTGTCATGGACGCACCTTCACCAAAGTAACTGGCCGCCGAGGGGATGAAGTTATTGAAAACCGAGGATCGCCGCTCGCTCCGGTGGCTCGCCAAGCCGCCACATGACTGCCACGATACCCGTGATGGACTTCAACTCGACCTCCTTCAAGCGACTTGGTGAGTGCGGTGAATCTTTCTCTCGACTATTCTCAAGAACCTCGGTACCTTCGCTTGAGGTCATCTCTCTTCATCAGAGGTTCTTTCCCGCCGACGCCGAGTTCCTCGCCGTGCTCATCTCTGGCCGACTTATATTTTTCTTTCTACGTACACCGTTTTTTCGTTTGCCTCGGGGCCCGAGACATATGTAGCCCTTTTTTTTAATAAATATTCATTTTTTATGGTTTCAAGGCTTCGCCGAGTATTTTCGCTTTTCTTCATGAATTGTATGGCCCGACCAGGGTCTCGAGCCGGCTACCAAGCTTCGCCAAACTGTGTCGCCGAGGTTTTCAGCACTTGTACGAGCCGGACCGATTCTCAGCCGTAGCGCCCTCGAGTAAAGTGAGCTCGCCAAAATTGAAGGCTGTCTTATGACTGCCTTGCATGTGCCGAAATGATTTTAGGCTGCAGCGGGCGCAGCTCGTCACCGAGCGGACGATCTCCACTCCGCCGGCTCGCACGAGTCAACGTATTCCTGTGCCGCACGACTCTGCTGCGAGCTCGCCCAGCTACCGATCTCCTACCGACGGTACGAGCTGAAATCGCATTCCCAGGGTCGCATGATCTGGCTTGGCGAGCTCGCCGCTTGAGCCACGGATTCCACCTACTACTTCCGCATGAGTCGTAAATCGCATTCCCCAGCCACGCACCCATTTTCAAGCGCAGTTCGCCGCCGAGCGACTGATCTCCATCTACCGACCGGCATGAGTCAATTCACAAAGCCACACGGCTCGTGCTACGGGATGAGTTCGCCGTATCAGAGACCGCTGGGCTCGCTTTCATGTAATAGCCGACGCTCGCCCATGTGAACTCGTTACCGCGAATCGGCCGCGTGGCTCGTTTATGCGACTTTAGAAGAGCTCACACGCGAATATCAAGCGGTAGAAGCTCGCCCATGTGAACACCGAAGAGCTCGTCACGCGGCCGGGCAGAGTTTGGCCCATGTGAACCGCCAATTGCGAATCGCCGCGGCTCGCCTACGTGACTTCTAGGAAGAGCTCGTGAATAACACCGCGTAGAGCTCGCCCATGTAAACAAACAGAAGAGCTCATCACGCTATCACGCAAGGTGAGTCACCATGTGAATCGGGCTGAAGAGCTCAGAATGCGGTCAGCAGATTTCGCCCATGTGAATCGCGGGGAAGAGCTCGTCACGAATCGTCAGGGCTCGCCCATGTGAATCGCTAGGAAGAGCTCGCCGTAGTGAGTTACCGGGCTCACTGCCGAAGCCGCTTCCTAACTGAGATGGCTCTTTAGGGTACGCGCGGATTCGCCCGCAGTAGACCTAACTCGCTAAAGTGAGCCGCTAGGCCCGCACCGTGGGTCTTCGGCTGGGCGCTCCACTCGAAGCCGATTCGACTAAGCAGCGCCGCGTTCGCGGCCGTAGTGGATCACCTCGCCAATGTGAGTCGTTGCTCCCGGCGCGATGGGCCTCGTGGCGTTCCGCACCGTTGATCCACTCGCTAGGCGTCAGGCTCGTGCCGGTGGATCGCTCGCTACCGAGCCGCCGTCTCGCGCGCATGTCGAAAGTGGCGACGAAGTCGAAGCGCGATGTACTCGAAAGGGCGATAGCCGAGGGCGGAGGTACCGAAATGATTCGACTCCTCACGTGCGGCTGCGATTCCGCGGCAGTGCACGAACTCGCCAGCGAGCGGCTGCCTCGCGCTATGGCTCGTGGCGCTCAACCTGGCCGACCACTGTTAGCGCCAGGTTGCGCCGAAAGCGATCACCTCGTCACAGCCGTTGGCCTTGCCGCTTATTACAAGGGCGTTTCCAAATTTTAGGTTGATCTCGACTCGCAGGCGCCATGGGGCTTGTAAAGCCGAAAGTGGACGCTTCGGCTGTCGTGAGCTACTGGTTTCTCGGGCGCTTATGGCCGAGTGGCGAGTAGCCGAGCGGCGCTTAGCCTCGGAAGCATGATGGCGTAGCTGCGATAAGAGTCGAGTGGCAGGAGTTCGAGCATGTATGTAACCGAGGCGGCGATGTAGCCGAGTGGCGATGTAGCCGAGTGGCGATGAAGCCGGAGCTGATCTCACCTCTCGTAGCGTGACTGTGCAGTGGATCACCACAAAGTGAGTTGTCGCGCGCGCCATTAGACTTCTCGATTTTCGAAAGGTGCGAACGCCTTTAATGCCGATGATGGAGAATTTGGAACGCTCGGTGACTTTTCGAAAGTGCTTTCTGCCTTCTTATAAATGGCGGCTTCATTACTGTGGAGTTTATACTTTGTTTATTCTCGCTTCTCCTCGATGTGTAGTCGACCAGAGATGAAGCGTCGGTCTCGTTATTCGTCGGGATCCTTCGAAGATTTTGGTTCAGTATCATTGCTCTACATGTGTGGGTCAGAGTTTTTCCTAGTCTCCCTTTACGGGATCATGTTATTCCCCAAATTTTCACAAGGCAACGCTCCCTAGAGAGGCGATGTACTTCTCAAGGCCACCTCCATTTCCTGCTCTTCTTCTTCCTTCCTCCTTTCTCCTTCTCCTTCTTTTTCATCTTTTTTTTTTTCACATCTCATTCTCCCCTTTTTTGTTTCTTCTGCACAAACTCCTTCCAATCTCTTTTTTTTTTTTTCAAGACCTGCTTTTCTCCCTTCTCACGAACTCTTCCATCCCTTTCTTTCTCCTTTTCCACCTTTCTAACCCTCCATTTATTTCATATCTCATTTTCCTTTTTTTTTTTTTGAGGAACTCACACGAGTGCTTTCAAGATGTAACTCGATGACACCAACATTGTAACTAAATGTAATTCAACTGAATAAAGTTATAGCTTTTCCTTTGGCGTTCATGAACTTATCAGGCTTTCAGCTTTTATATATCTGAACTGTTTGGGACGTCTGACAACATAATTAATGAACGCTCAACTCATCACCTAAGGATTAACAAGGCTCTATTTAACCTTACAAACCGATGCTTACTGGTAAAAACGCTTAAAATGTTCCGCATTCCATGTATGCTGTAAGATTTTTCCTTCTCTGTCTAGAGCTCATAATTGCCCGACCTGACGACTCGAGATATGATGTAAGGGCCTTTCCAATGGGGGCCCGCTTCCATGTGCCTAAGCCCTTCCTTCGGCCGTGAGTTTTAAGACTAAATCACCCAAGATATACCCTCGGGTTTGACTTTTTATTATAAGCATTCTCATGTCTTCCTTGATAATCCTCCGTACGCCTTTAGAAACTGGGCCGCTTCACTCAGAGTTCTAAGTTTAGACGGCGGCCTCGTCATCAGGTTCCACCGGGAGCGTTAACTCATCTCCTGGGAGACTTATTCCACCTCAACTGGGCTACTCACTTTCAAAGGCTTCTAAGGCTGTGGCAAATGGGGTTTCCCGCTTGTCGACTTCCGTGTCGTCCCCAGAGTTCATAGCGTACCCTGGGAGGCATATTCTACCACCCCTTTAAGGTCTTCAATTTTGTTTAAGGCGCTTTAAGGGTTCTGATAAGGATTTTTACCGTCTATTGATCATGCAAGTGTGACGAGACGGAGTAATACCTTTTAATTCGAGTCAGACGGTAAATCTCCGACTCGCATTGGCCGAATCGCTTTCCGTCGTCTGATACCAAAGCCTCGGGATACCAAAAAACCCCGTGGCGATACGATGGTCGCCACACAAATCGCTGCGATTCTTCTCCGCACTGCGGGCTAAAGGCTCGGCTCGCCCATCAGCGGCGTAATCCACCGCGACGATTATGACCAGACTCGACCCTACCAACGGGAAGTGTGGGTCCCAAGATGTCCAAACCCCACCGTTGGAAAGGCCAGGCTTCGTGGATCGACGTTATGGCCTCAATGGGAGCGTGAGATCTCGCGTGCCCCGGCAGACTCGCATTTCTGGATTCAGGGCCTGCATCTCGAGTGCATTGCAGCTACAGTGATCCCCGCCCCAAGACTTTCCCCGCACCCGAGCCTGAAGTATGATTCCCGATATGCCCTCACGCGGTACTTCTTCTCTCAAGACGTATTTGTCTTCCTCGATGCATTTAAGGAGCCGCGTGAAAATCCTCGCTGAGGCTTCCCCTGTGATTGGTAAACCCGAAGGCATTCCGCCCTTATTTTAGCCGGCCGGTCGCCCTGCAAAGCCAAGGCCTATAATATAATCCCAAAACTGCTCCATCCAAGCTCACTGGGACCCTAACTAGCAACCACCTCACATAGAGATCATCGAGGTTCCACAAAGAGCTCGACAAAGGCCGACCGCGAGGTCTTCCGTGAGTCACTGTGGCTACTTCGTCAAGGTCTGGGCCGGGAGTTCTCCGCTTCCTGGGGACATGTCGACTTGAACCAACACGAATTTTAATATGTCACGAACTTTTCTGAGGTATAGAATCATCCTTTCACTTTCGCCTCGTGAGGTATCTTCTATTTGTCCGACCACCACCGGGAGTCACCGCACTCCTGAGCCGGGTCGACTCTAACGAATTCGCGAGGTTAAGGTTCACATGATCTACCATACTCTAGCTCGTTGTCAGTATTAACCAAACTGAAAAGGTATCAATGTCTATTCTTTTCCGGGGAAGTTAAGATAAGACCCCGCCTCCACTCCCTCGCGCGGCTCGGAAGCTCCATCTGCTGCAGAGCCTGGTGGAGAGGCCCTACCGCTGTCACATCCCAACGGTTCGCCGATGTAAACTCCATGACGAAGCTCCGCCAAGACTCGCCCTTTATCACAGCATCAGACTGACATCGAACTCAGCCAAATTTCATGGCTCCACTTCACTCGAACCTCCCTGGAGGCTCTGCTTGGCAACACTTTGTTTCATCTGCATTCAGTTGGAACTTCTATGGTAACAGCCCTGAAATACGAAGTGAGCTTCCAAGCTTCACTGCTACCAGAGCCAAAATTAACTTTTCCATTCTGGGTACCTCCTTCCACAAGCCCTCAGAGTCTTACCGCAATAGTAAACTGGAAGCAACTTCGCTCTTTATTCTCCGCCGACGAGACGGTTGAAAAGTCCGACACTCCGCTGCATGCAGTAAGGAGCTCCCTTCGATGTGACTTACTAGACTCCAGAGGGGAACTCCTGTGTATGTTTCAAAGCCGAGAATGCTTCTTCACACTTTCAGATCCCACAAAGGCTTTCGTAACTCGGTTAGCAATGGCATTTATCACTGGCTCGATAACGAACCCGCTTTAAAGCCGCATCCTTCCCGTCAGCGCCGTACTTCCTTTATACTGCAGGGTGACTAGCATGTCGAGCAATCGCCTTTATCTTGTTCGATTTGCCCCACTTCTGGTTTACTATGAAACCCAGAATTTTTCCGATGACACGCCTAAGGCACACTGGCCGGATTTACTTCATGTTGTAACTTCAGATTCGAATGTTTCGAGAGATGAACGATACGGTTGCCTACTGTGGTGGATTTTACCAAAGATGTCGCTCTATGTATACCTCCATAGTTTGCGCTTTATCTCGCTTCCTCGAACATCCGCTCACCAACCTCTCGATATAGGTGGTTCCCGCGTTTAAGTCCAAACTACAGATCACCCGGTATAACAATAGTTCCCTGCGGCCGCGATGAACGAGGTCTTTCGTCATCTGGGTCCACCGACCGTTGTACTAAAAGGCAATCCATAAAATCGGTGAAGTTCATGGCTAGTGCAAGGCCCACGACGAGGCGTCAATCCTCAAGAAAGTGTTTCCGTCTTGTGCATGCTTCATTATGCCTGAAGTCGATACAGAGTCGCCATCACATTTCCGCTTCGACGAGCACACGTTAGCCAACCACCCAGGATACTCCACTTCCTCGATCGCCCCGCTGAGCGAGCTTGTCGACCTCCCCGTTGATTGCTACTTTCCCCGTGCGGCGCTCCTTCGCTGATTGACCGGCTACTTGGCCGTGTTCACTATGAGTGATTATCGCAGGTCAATCACCAGCACCCCCGCCATTCTGCGTGAAAGATCACATCGCTCGCCTCAAACCGTATGAGGCTTTTAAGGTCTTTCGCTAGCTCGGGAGCCGATATATAGCGATGTTCCGGTCACATCCAAATGATATCGCTCTAATTTTTTCTCGAGGGCTCGCTCGTGAGCACCCGTCACGCATGTCAAGCTCGGCCCATGGTCACGCCGTCGATCGCCTTGCTTCATGGAGGCCGGTAGCATTCTCCGCCAATTGCTGATCTCCTTGAACCATCCCTACCCCGCAGGTGGTCAGTCTTTATCAGCTGGTGAGGGTCTACCTCAACAACATATTATGTCGATGCAAGGCCACAATGAGAATCTGGCCGCTGTCATCAGTCGCGCCTTCCAGGAAAGCACCAATTGAACTGAGCCCAAAGGCAATACCTTTCCCGCAAAACTCAGGACGCGGTGTGTCGACTGGCCCAGCTTTTCTCCCAATGCCCATTTTATCGAAGGTCGACGCCAAGATGATATGTTACCGAACTCCCATCAACTAGAACCCGATGAACCTGCCTTGCCGGCCAAAATTGCGCGAACTACCAATGAGTCGTCGTGGGGCGGCATCTTCCGCATCCGAGTCAGAATGTGATGGATGTCGAGCCGCTGGGCAGCTTCTGATATCAACTGGATTTCCCTTACTACCGACCCGAAGGTCAGATGGCTCGGGCCGAACTAGACTCTCCTCCTCCTGCGAATCCTCCCGAGATCACCTGGATTTCTCCAAGGGGTTGTTTATGATTTAAAGTCGCCGCCCGCCGGCGACTTCCATTGGCTGAAACAAACCGGTCTCGGCTTGACTGCCCGATTCCAGCCCGATTCCTCGGGAGATACAAACGCCGGAGGTATCCGCACCGTATTAAATACTTTATTTCTCTCTTTAGCTATATACAGTTGTCCGTGCGGTGTCCATAGTCCCTATGGAACTCGCAATACTGCGTTGTCCTCGCGCGATCCGACTTCATTCAGTCGCCACCTCAGAACCGCCGCCTGCACTTCACGCAGACTCCGCGACACCGGTGGCGCTAGGGGGTGAACCGGTGCGAATAACGCCATCGCCTCGAATGGCAGACCCAAACGATCCCCGTAGGTTTTACCGCTGGGGGGGATCGCTTCTCCATCTTTCTCGGGATGTTTCGAACGCTTTGTCTCGTGTGGCTTCGTCCTCGCTGCTTATCTCTGTCCTGTACTCTTCTCTTTATGGGTGGAGGAGCCTTCGATATATGGCTCTTCGCCGCTATATCGCTTTTGCGAGCACCTCGCCATGCTTCGCTGAGGGTTCTTGAGATGGAAAACATCGATCCTTCGATCAGACTCCTAACCCAAACAATGAATGCGCATCATGAATTTTCATCTGCGTATGTCTATCTTCAGGACTCCTGCTGTCAATCTTTGCACGTAGGACTTTAGATCTTCCACCGAGCCCCGTTTGACTCACAATAGATGGTAACTCCTGGGCTCAGATGTCCCGCTCGAGGAAGCGGAGACGAACACAATGGATAGTTCTCTAAACGGCGATCGATGAAGCTGCGGAATTCTATTAAATCCAGCCAGGTCGGGTTTTAGCGTGGTAATCAAAGCCCCGCATCGCACAGGTCCTCGATACCCATGTAACTCCATTTTTGTAAGTATCGAGGTGGTCGACGGATCTTTGATTCCATCGAATGCTTCCACTGCGGGCATTCGACTACGGCGGGTAGCCGTAAAGACCCTACCGGTAGCGGTGATTCAGCTTGTCGTACTGCTGCGTCCATAGTGTCTCGGGCGTCCTTAACCACCTCCTTCTGCTTAAGCTCAAGACTCCTAAACCTCTAATCCCATGATCGCTTCCCGCTCCCGGGCTTCACCATTCTCGACATGTCTCCGAGCATTGCGTTCGCTTTCCTTCTCCGCAGGCCAACAAATCGCCCCCGGTCGGGTCGACTCTCTTTGTTTCAAAGATCTCGGAATGTCATGATCGTGGTCGCTCTTCACGGGAATGTTATGATCTTCCAGGTCCTGCCGCGGTCCCCGGATGTCGTGATATGTCCGTGTTGTTCTAACTCTTCTTATCAGCGCCGATCGGACGAGGCGGCGTTTCCACTCGCTCGCATCGGGCTTGCATCGCTTCACCGGCCCCGTGATATCCGCCGTCCGCCCCGTTTCGTGGATCTCGCATCCTGAGGATTGGCGTTGCTCCCGCTGTGTTCCCCGTTGATACCATCGCGAATCGAGAGAAATCGCGAGAGCGATGCAGAACCGGCCGTTCCTACGTATCGCCGCAACTCGATGATGCTTTTTTCAACCGACCGGCCGAGCGTGGGGTCGCTGTCGACTCGTATTGTCATGGCCGACGTTGTGCTCTTGGATTGTCTGGCCGGGTAGACCGGCTGCACCGCGATCCGCAGTTTCGCATTTGTGCACTCCTCGCAAAACAAGTGAAGAAGCGGGGGTCGGCCAGGGCTTCGCCTGCGGGCCGCTCCGATGCCTAAGTCGCTTTTCTACATAGGAAAAGAGAGATCGCTAGAAGGCGAATGTGTTGCATATGCTTACATATGAGTATGCTTCTAAGAGTGCGTACCTTTCACCGCTGGGGTGGCCATGTATTTATATATATATAGGGACGTTCAACCACTGATCAGAATTAGATTTGTTCCTATCGATGGGATTTTCTTATCGCGATCGGACGGTAATGGATTTAAAAGAGTCATTTATTTGGATAATCTTCCTTCCTTATCGGGGAGATCCTAACCGTGATGATATGTTATTTATTTTTCTTCTTTCCTTACTGGAGCAAGATTAGGCCGATCGCGGTGATGGTATAATGTTAGGTTATTCCCATTTTCTCGATACGAAATACACCGATTCACAGGATAAGGGACCTTCTAATTCATCCAAGATCGCCCTCGATCCTGGGCGTGCCTGCCTTAGTTTTTGGGCCGGTACCGGTGGGCCTGTATCGCGTCGGGCGCGCCCACTTTTCAAGGCGAGCGGGCCTGCGAGCCCATTTTTCAAACCTTATCAGACGATAAAGTGAAGTGAAGTGAGAATTTCGTTAAAAAAAATTAGGGAAAAGCGGGAGTATATATATGCCATGAAGTGTCTCCACTAATGCATGTTTGTTCGAAAAATAGAAAACCTATAGAGGTGGACCAAACCCACGGCTGACTAACGGCTACGCGACGTGGGAGGAAACCACCTAGCTTCGGGCGAGGTCCTCCCTTCCACAAATGGGGTGCCCTCGGGGCCCAAACCCATTAGAGAGGCTCAACTATTTAAACCCATCTCCCATCTCGCTTTTTTTATTCGATGACACACTTTTCATTCAATTATGAGTTTCAGGATTCCAAAGTCCCAACAAAAAAAAAAAAAACCCAACACAGCTGCGAAGTCTGGGTCAGATAATCATGTGATTCATGTGTTTAGGTCATATCCGTATTGACCTGCCTAACACGTTTAATAAATGGGTCATATTTGTATTGACAAGCCTAATACGAATTTGACCCGAATTGACCCGTTTAATTATTATGTTAATTAATTAACCTATTTAATAAATTATTTATATTAAATATGGATTATTAATTATAATTCCTATTAATTTAACTAATAAAATTAACAAACATGTTAAATTTAATAGGTTATTTATATTAAACATGTACGGGATGATTAATTATAATTTTATTCTTTTAAATAATCAAATTAAATGGGTCATATTCAGAGCCAATTCGCCCAACATGAATAATAAATGGGTTGGGTTTGGTTAGCTAATGTTGACACATTTATTATTCGTGTCGGGTTTGGGTTGACGAATATTGGCACGATCCGTATATTGACACGACACGAACACGACCCATCAACACGAATCGCCACCCCTAACCTATACCATATTTCCAAAGTTACCGATTCCAAGTCCCCAATGCTGGAACTTTTATTGTGGGGAAAGAACTTTTAGACCAGTTGTTTGACTAAATCTAGGATTGTAACCGAGCCGAGCTACTGCTAGTCGCCGTGACGTCGGCTCAAGCAAGCTCGCACAACTTGTTTATTAAGTTAAACGAGCCGAGCCCAAACATCATTTTGAGACTCGTAAGTTAAACGAGTCGAGCCCAAGCACCCTTGATGAGTGCTTAAAACACTCAGATTATACTCGCGTCAGTCTTGCATTTTCATGTTGATTTGGCATTATTTATATAATTTTAGTGTTAGATTCCTTATTTAGTTTTTGTTTTGGAATACAGTAATGACGCAGGCGTGTTAACAACTTCGAAGCCATTTTTGAGAAATGAGGAGCACGCAAGGAAGTCACCGCTTAATGCCGCGACATGCTCACGCCGCGACGCCACCAAGTCACGACGTAGGTCAAACAAACGCGTAAGTCAACCGCCACCACGTCAGCGACGCGTCACCACGCTATGACGCCACCACGTCAGCGATGTCACCACGGCCGCCATCGCCGCCTCAAAATCAGATCTCATCATTAAAATGCAGGCCCTGGATTTCGGGGTATCAAGAACGTGCGGTCAGAGATACTAATCGAGAACCCGCAAATACGTAATTTCAAGGATCTCTCGACTTTTGTATCGTTTTTTTATTATTATTGTTTCGATTATTTTTGGATCACATGAGGATGTTCTTCACATTACATATTTTATTTCTTTCCTTCATGATGTTCTAACTTATTTCTGTGGTTACATCAAACCCTCGTCATTTACAATGGATTAGAATTTAACCTTTCATGTTAATCAATTGTTGTTAATTTATCACATCCGTCTATACCGCATGTTAATTATACATAATATCCGGCCAATATTAACATATTCTTACAATCGGGAAGATCCGAGATTCGAGAGGATTTAGGGTATTCAAAGGATCCGGGCAAGAGAAGCCTTAGCCGATTCTGTGCACAGAGATATTCGAACCCAAGGTGGTTTTGGGTCAACATTACATTTCCGAATACCGAGTCGAGATAGAGATATACTGATCTCTATTCACGAAATAGCGAATATACCTCGAGAGAGGATATCTCAGAGGGCAAGATCACCTCGCTATCGATATGTTATAAAACAATCAATAACAACATCTTGGGAGAATAATCCATCGAATGTGACAGGGGAGATTTAACCCTAGGCTCCTACATTATCAATTCACCAAAACCAATAAATTTAGCACGCTTAGTATTTCAGAATTCCATCTAGAATCATTTATTCAGATATTGTCCAGTGCGTAACATCTCAGAATAATTCATCTTTCCCTCGGTGGATCGATACTGCACACTAGTACACTATATTACTGAGGCGACGCTGCACTTGGCATTTAGGCATACATTTTATACACCGCTTATCATTAAGTTTTGCGCTGTCTGGGAAAGGCTTAAATTGATATGTAGCAGTAAGCATATGATAATATTCCCGACTTTTCTTTATTTTCGTTATTTTTACAAGTACCGGTAATCAAGTTTTGTTAGTTGCGTGTTATTGCGCACAGGTTCGAGTACATGCGACAAAGAAACCAATTAATCAACACTTGTGTGATCCTCGAGCTGAAAGACTTCTACGATTACGCCGAGAACAGAGAACGTAATTGTAGTAACTCCAATAGTCATGGAAAACACCAAGAACAAGATTTTGGCGTGGAACAAATCAACCACGTGAGAAGTCGAATCCAGAAACTGCGCCTAGCCATTCATACAAATGACGATCCGTACATGCTATTGGGATGAGTTCGTTCTTATTCCCAACGTTTCAGACAAGAATCGCATTCCGGGCCACCAATTCAAGCAAACAATTTCAATTGAAGTCGCAATACGCATAAATGCTTCGTAACATATTGTTCCATGGACTACCCCATGAGAACCCGGGGAATACGCATTTGACTAACTTCCTCAAGCCTGCGATACCATCAAATACAACTAAAGTCACCTGGTTAGCCCTAAGATCGCTGCTATTCCCACTTTCACTGGGGATGTAGCCAAGCATCGCTAACTAGTCACCACCGCACTCTATTACTACATGGACCCACCTGGTACAAAAGCCGACCAAGTTCCTTCCACCTTCGAAGATTGCACAACCGGGTGCAAGAGATCAATACTGCTCTAATAATTGTAGTGGGAGAACTCGCGTATAATGGGACAAAGTTCCATGAATTATCATGGGCGTCCTCACCATCGACCAACCGTATGGATGCAAGTCCACCTTTACAATGGTCCGAGAAATACAACCTAACAATGATATGCCTCACTGAGGATGATCATTGATGAAGAAAACCACGTACTGCCGTATGAGATATCGAAGATGCCGCAACCAACACTAATCGCGGGCCTAGAGAGAAGGCTACACCCAAGAAACACGCGGTGGTACGCCAATGAAGTCCTCAACAACTGTAAATCATGTGGCTCACCGACCAAACAACCTAAATAGGCAAACAGGAACAAAGACATGCTATACGTATTCACCCACGAGTCAGAATTCAGAGATGTTACAAAGAAGGTAGAATGTCACTGGCGAACCCTACAAAGGAGCAAGCTCAAGACGACGAGGTTTAATCGAATCAATCACGCCAGTTAGTTAATCGTATGGGGTAATAGCCAATGTGACCGAATCGTGGACAAGGATGGCGTGAACAATCGTAACCGTATCAATCAAAACAACCATGGGTATGGATGAGGAACACCGTAACAATACGCAATCGAACCCGAGCTAATGAACCACCCCGAAAAGAAGCCGGGATTTGCAGCAAGCTCTGAAGACATGTTAACTTCCTCATTCCGCTGCTTATGAATGAGACTAAGGCTAACATGCACAGAAGAACAACCCAAGTGAACAATCAAGCAAAGACAGCCTAAGGAGTTTCGAGGCACAATGGGCCAAACGTTTACTACGTAAAGGCAACCTGCTCTCATCGAGCAATTCGCAGGTAAAAACCCAAGAAGAGACATGGGAACGAAAGCACGTTGAAGGGGCCACGCCGAGAAGTGGAAGAGAATTGAATCACAAGTGCAACCCCATCAGAGAGCAAGGAGATCGAGAGATCACATGTACTGTAATGTAAAGATGATGCAAATAAAGAACAATACAGGAGAAATGGGCCGCCAGAGACCTCTAGTGAAACAAAGGCGCATACGCCCCTTACCCACAACGCCTCAAGAAACATAAACCGACAAGCAATTCACGGTTCATGGATGTTTCTCAAAAGCCGCATATAAACATCCCATTTGCCGATGCCCTGCAGCAAATGCCCGCCATAAAGTTCATGAAAGACATTTTGTCTCGTAGAAGATTAGCGTGACTTCGAGACAAACTTAACCGAAGAATGCGCGCCATCCTTCGTGAGGAAGCTACCGCTAGGTTCAAAAGACCCGTGCGCCTCACTATCCCGCACAATCGAAATGCTATTTTTCAGAGAGCGCTATGATTTCGGTGCCAAAGATCAATCTTATGCCCTTATCCATCTTTAAGCGCCATCAGAGGTCTGGTCCGACTGACAACACCAGAACTTGCGTATTTCACACCCGAGAGCGGATAATAGAAGACGCCTTAGTAAAGGCTCTGACAAGTTTATCTTTCCAAACAGATTTCATAGTTTTGTATTACGGAGGGAAGATAAAGAAATACCCGACATCTGGGAGACCTTTTCTAGCAACCGGCAAGGCAATGATTGATGCGAGGGGCGAACCGAAACTAAGAGTACAAGAAGAAGTTAAGTAAATTCAATGTATTCGAGGCGTTTGGTGACACCCAAAGAAAAGTGACACGTGCTTAATGGTTGAGCATAAGAGGTTATAAGAGCCCAGCCAAAGTGGTCTCACCGACCCGGAGACTAGCCTATGGCAAATGCATCCAGAACCCGAGTGACGAGGCGTAAGAATACGTTATGGATGGATTCTTTCGTGGGCACGCGGAAATACTTCAAATCGCCAGCGAAGCGGGCTGAACAAACGATTCCATCAATCGAGCAACCACCCAAGATGGAACAAAACCTCTACTCAGCCATTTGAAGTATGTGAGTCACCGGGGTAGAATCTACGCTACCCGTAATTATCTCATCATCCCTAACCCGAATCGAGGAAGAGTAGTTGGTCGGCTCTTCAAGGATCACAAACAAGCACTCCTGATATCTTACCACCTAAAAGGATCCGCCTTCTATGTGTATGCACCAGATTTTATTAGAAGATAGTCACAAGCCCTCAAAGGAAGGCAGAGGAGGTCAATCCACAAATTTAAGGAGGTAGTTCCTGGAAGAAGTTCTAAATGGCTAGATATCGCATTTACCCCATTTCCGCATAAACATAAGCCTCTGCCGGTGGTAACGCAAATGCATATAACTGCTATCAAGATCGAAAACAATATCTTACTGCCATCTAGAATAGTGACCGGGTGGAGAATTTGTATTGACTATAGAAAACTAACAAGGCCACTTCTGAAAGATCACTTCCTTCGCCATTTCTGCATCGATGCTCGGATCGACACCGCATGAATATTATTGTTGATTGATATTCCGGCATGTCCAAATCGCCATAGCTATCGAAGATCAAGAGAAGACAACATTCACTTATCCCCATGGTACATTCCCGCCGACGCCTTCTGACCATGTAATGCTCCGGTGCACGCTTCAAATGATGCACGATGGCCATATTTCCGACACGGTGGAAAGACGATTGAGATCTTCACGATCGCATTTCGCAATGGGAGATCCATTTGACAAGGCTCAGCAATTCCAGGGTCAGACTAGCAAGATGCAGCAGACCAACTTAGTACTCACTGGGAAAAGTGCCATCGGTAGCCAAGAGGGTATTGTCCTCGACATCTGGATATCGCTGAAGAGGGATAGAGGTGTATTAGGCGAAGATTGAAGCACTGGAAAAGTCAGCTTCTCCACCCTCTTCCACAAGAAAGGATTCAGCTTTCAAAGCCACGCCGGGTTCTACGTACGCTTATCAAGGATTTTCTCACGTATCATGGCCATTATCTAACTATAGTCCGGTGATCCCATTCGAGCTCGACCCCAATGCTCAAGGCTTTTGGCGTTGTTGAAAGATAAATCGATCTCACCTCCTATCACAAGGCTCCAGATCGGGTCTTTCCATTCGAATCGACAAAGGTATGCAAGCTGACTATGCAATTGGGGCGCTGGGGGCAAAAAACGGAGAAGATCTTTCAGTGATCTACTACGCAAGCGTGACTTTGAATGACGCCAACCAATTATGCCACTACCGAAAGAGTCATATTATCGCTCGCCGATAAATTCGTGCCATATTTGATCGGGCAACAGTCGGTACATATCGATCATTCGCCATTAAGTACCACGACCAAGAAAGATGCAAACCCCGATCGATTCAGGTCCTTCGGCTACAAGAATTCGAATGAGAAATAAAAGATGCGCGGCACCGGTACTTGCAAGGGCATCATCTATCGCTACCGGAAGGGGCCAGAGATGATATTCCGCTGAACGATGAATTTCCGTGATGAGAAACTTTTTGCTATCGAGGATAAGCATGCGCTCCGTTCACAGATTATGTGAACTATTTAGTGGCTAAGGTGATTCCATCAGGACTTAACTATCGTAAGAAAAAAAAAGGTTTTTCGCACACCTTAAGTACTACTATTGGGAAGAGCCTATTCTCTACAGGCACTGTGCTGATCAGGTGATAAGGAGATGTGTGCCCGAAGATGAAATGCATAGTATTTTGAAACCATCATTCACACTCTATCGTGGTGGACACTTCGCGGCTGCAGAACAGCGTTGTACCAAGGTTCTACAATCGGGCTTTTATCGCCTTCCTATTTTAAAGATGTTCATCATCTGCTTTCCATCAGACAAGTGCGTCAACGAATAAAACATCTCTAGAAAGGATGAGCCACCCATGATCCCATTCGAAGCCGTGAGTTTCGGTTTCGATCTACTGGGGATCGATTTCATGGGACCATTCCTCGCATCGTACAACAATTTGTACATCTTGGCCGGGCAGTGACTATGTTTTCAAAGTGGGTAGGAGCTTATTCCTACACTACACAAATGATGCCAAGGTCGCGGGCTCCAATTTCTCACAAGAAGAATATCTTCTCACGTTGAACTCCTGGTTCGATCACGATAATGGTACACATTTCGCAACAAGGTAATTGATAAGGTTTTGCAAAAGTACGGAGTACGCCTATCTGCACATCCCTTGCATACCACCAATAATCAAATGGACAAGCAGAGGTATCCAACCGTGAAATCAAATACATTCTCGAGAAGACAAGAACAAATTCCGTAGAAGGATTGGTCTAAAAGATGACGATGCACTCGGGCATATCGCACCGCATTTAAGACCCCTTCGGTATGTCCCCCGTCGTAATTCTGTGTGTATGGTAGAGCTTGTCATCTTCCATGAATCGGAGACCGAGCTTATCGGGCCACCGACAACCAAACACGACGCACATCACCGGTGAAAACGACTACTTCAACTCAGTGAGCTTGATGAGTTCAGAAACGAAGCATACGAGAACGCCCGTATTTATAAGGAGAAGACTAAGGGTCTGCATGACAAGCACATCACCCAAAAGAGTTCACAAATGACAACAAGTTCTTTTATTCAATTCCCGCCTAAAGCTCTTCCCTGAAATCAAGTCTGGCTATCCTGACCTTTTACAAGACCAAAGTCTTTCCATGGAGGAGTGGAAGTTTCAGGCACCCGAGAAAGGCACATTCACGCGATCCAACGCTTGAAGCCGTACCATGGAGGCGAGGTGTCAAGGCATTAAGCAAGTCATTCCTCTAACAAATACCGCAGGCGTATAATCAACAATTATCCGGGTTTATGCCTGGTCATATCAGATCCAGGATTGTCGAAGCAATCCATATTAAACATGGGCTTCGAGGCAAACCCAAGTGTTCTAAATTCCGTATTTTAAGTTCTATGTTATTTTCAGCTATTTTCAAGTTCTAGTTGTGTTCATGATCAATGTTTTTGTTTGTCGGGTTTAATCGCAGATCCGGGAGCGCCATGCAGTGTCTTACGCGCCATGTTCAATGACCGAATGAAGTTCACACGTGGAGAGTTCTCGAAAAAGCTGGGCCGATAATGTATTCCAAATTTCGAGACCTTCTGGCCACGCCGCGACGGAGCCTCACGCCGCGACGCCATTTAACAGTTCTCCTCGCCACGCCGCGACGTGGGATTCTCTACCGCCGATTTGACTTTCACGCCGTGGCGACGCCACTTATACACGCCGCGACGCCAAATTGTGGCGGCTCTCACGCCGCTGACGCGGAGCCGCACGCCGCGACGCGGACTTCTCACGCCGCGACGTCATTTTACATACGCCGCGACGCCATTTGGTCACGTTGCCACGCCGCTGGTCGCGGAATTTCCACGCCGCGACGCCATTTTGACATGTCTTCCGCCACGCCGCTGACGCTGCCCCTCGCACGCCGCGACGCCGCCAACCGTTTCGTCACGCCGCTGACGGTCCCGCGACGTCGCTACGTGAGACTCCGTTTTAACCGCAATAGCCATTTTCGCTCAACGCACCATCTCCTCCCCGAAGCCCTAGTCGCCTCTGCACGCCGGAGTTCACCGGGACCGACAGAGATCTCTCTTTGCTCGCGATCACCGTAAGTCACCACATTGGCCTGGCTTTTGACCATAGTGGCTTCTCCACCAGCCCCCGTGTGCCCGATTCTAGCTTCGTATAGTAGCTGTGGTTTCTTTATGTGTTTTGTAGCTCAGAGGTCTTTTGTGTGGGGGTCATTTCTGCAAGTTAACTAGACTCACAGTGTGGTTTTTTTTGAAGTCCTCTACTAGCCCAGTAAAGGTTAGCAGTTAATTTCTTTTGTCAGGCATATTAGGTGTTTGTTATTTGGTTTAACTTAGATGTCTGCAAACAAGAAGTTTCGCCTCGCTGCTGAGTCTGGCGGCCGAGGCCCCGACTCCCATTCGAGATGCTCCTCAAGGCTTTGTAAACGCGATGCCGCTGGACGGCTTAGCATAATGAAACCGATCCTTCATTAAGGAGAAGGGGTTTCACCACCCCGACGATTTTTTTAGCAAAACTATCGAGGCCAAGGGTCAACGTGCTCAGCCAACCCCCCTCGCCCCACCTCCGCCATGAGCGTAGTCTCGGGAATTTACGCCAACCCGCTCCCACGCCCTCAAAAAGGTCGTGGTGCGAGGTGCATTACCGACTCAGCGCGAGTCGATCAATAGCTACTAGCGGCCCCGAGCATATCCCACCCGCTTGATCGTACCTCCACATGAGCACCTCGACTACCATGAGGTCATCCCGAAAGTGTCGACTCAAAGGTCGTGGTGGAGTGGCTGATCAATACTGGCGGCCACGCAAAGAAACTCCCCCAAGGCCAAGCATTCGCCTACATTCCTAAGGTGTGGTATCACTTTATCACTTCGCCTTATACCGACGAATTTAACTGCGGTGAGGTGACCGCCCAAATACCCGTCAACTACGCCATCTTACGTGATATACCATTTCGACGTCAAGGTTATCGAGGATGCCATCTCATAACCGGGATGCTTAAAATGAACCCGGGGCAATCTTTTCTGATATTCGCTTCAGGTAAACAAGCCGGTGCCCGACAACACGAGGCCCTGGCTTCACCCACTAAGACCACTAAGCTGACACACCCGGTGTCCCGCAACCTGAGGGGGTTTAGGACTCGGGCCATGAGCCCTCGGGGACGATCGAGCTTCCGTGATTATCTAAGCCATTTATGGATTCCCTGGGTGACACCCAGAGGACATCACAATCTCTCGCCCCGACCTCCTCCACCTCCACCCCAAAGAAATTTCAGCGACTAGCCTCCTACCCTTCCCGATATCGAGGACCCAAGGCTCTCCCTCACCGGAAGCTGACGCATTCCGGATGTAGACCTCAGAGCATCGAGTCCCCATCAGACACGGGAGGCGCCGCGTGCCGACACGCACGCCCGGCCACCAAAGCCATCATTCCACAGCCAGCCAGCCAGGCTACGCAGCCCAGCCAGCGCAGCTCCTAGCTTTCCACCATCCACCGCCACCGCCACCGCAGTTGATCTGGGTGGGAGCCCTCCTCTATGTTTTATTTTACCAAATGGGGGACACCGGATCTTTGCTTCGGGGTATTTTGTTCTGGATAATTATGTTTTGTTTATCAATGCCATTTGCGTTTGTTTTAGTTTCTTTAGTGAGTTTATATTGTTAGTTGTTCGTGATTCGGGGTTGTGTTTTGTTTTTAGTATCAAAGATGCAAATAGAGGTAGTGTTAGTATTTGCTCGAAAGCACAGGCATCACATATTTTGCTTATGTCAGAGTCAACTTTGTTACTGTTTGTTTGTTTTGTGGATATTCACGATAATGTAGTAATTGTATTCACTGTACATGTTGAAATCGAGGATCGATTTAGGATTGAATTCACTATAGATTGCTTTTATTTACAAGATTTGCTCGATGCTCTGCACTAGATCATCAAAGAAAGGCCAGCGAACCATCCCTGCAATAAGAAACCACCTCAAAAAACTCTATCACACTCACACACTACAGTGACATCGTAGCATGCATAAGTACCAACCAACTACTAAAGTCGACCAACCTAGTGAGATTCGAACCATTCGATTCAGACACCTAAACAAAAGAGGATTGCCATCGAGCCCCAACCAAAAGAGAAAATACAAAACACAGAAAAGAGGAAAAGAAAAAGAAATAAAATGTGCATATGCATAAGAATAAGCTGATCATCCAACCCAATCCCGCACAAGCCGAGGCCTATCAAAGCCTAATGCCCCGAGCCAACCGGGGTCGGAGTCATCGACTTCCACCGCCCTCATACGATTGCAGATGGATCATCACGCCAACCTGTGGCCATCGAAGCCTGGGCCGGAAAGTGTTCTGTAGTTTATAACTTAACGCCGCTCTAACTAACTCATGAGTCAATGGATCCCCGCTACAGAACACTTCGCTAAAACTTCGCACTAGTCTTTCCATTTTGTTTCTTGCACATAGGAAATTCTAGATATGTAGACATGAATAATCAATGCTCCTATCCTTGTCTAGTCTCGATTCCTTCCTAATGTGTGGGTCAACTTAAGCTCGGGGGTATCTGAACTGTGCATATTCGAGGTCACCTACCATAGGCACATAGTTCGAACTACCATCGAACACTCATAGAGCTGATGCACTGTGGGGCCGCTCACATACCCTCAACCCGGTCACCGAAAGTCAGTGATTCGTATGCCTTCATCAACACGAGCAAAAATAAAGGGGTATGTGAATCACCCAAACATCTCCTCTATTTTTCAGCATGGCATTACCGTCTAGTGTGAGTCAGATAGTGTCTGTGTCCTGCTAGCTCGCTTCGCTGAGGGCAAGCAAGAAATTAAGTTTGGGGGTGTGATGAGTGCTTAAACACCTGCATTATACTGCGCCTTGCATTTTCATGTCGATTCAAGATTATTTATATAATTTTAGTGTTAGATTCCTTATTTAGTTTTTTGTTTTGGAATACGTAATACGAGCGAAAGAACAACTGAAGCCATTTCTGGGAGAAATGAGGAGCATGCAAGGAAGTCACCGCTAATGCCAGCGATCGCCTCCACGTCGCACGCCACCAAGTCACGACGTGCAAGGTCAACAAATGCGTAAGTCAACCAATACCACGCCGCGACCGCCACCACGCTGCGATCGCCACCACGCCGCGATGTCACCACGCCGCGACGCCAAAAATCGTGATCTCATCATTAAATGCGCGAGGCCTGGATTCGGGGGTATCAAGAACGGCGCCAGAGATATCACCGAGAACCCGCAACACGCATTTCAAGGATCTCCTCGGACTTTCAGACGTTTTTTTTATTATTATCATGATTTATTTTGATCACATGAGGATGTTCTTCTGGCATTACATATTTTATTTCTTTCCTTCATGATGTTCTAAACTTATTTCTAGTGGTTACATCAAACCTCGGTCATTGCATAATGGATCGAATTTAACCTTTCATGTTAACTAATTGTTGTTAATTTATCACATCCTATTCTATACCCGCATGTTAATTATATGGATAATATCCTACTAATATTAACAACATACTTACACCGAAGATCCGAGATTCGAGAGATGAGGTATTCAGATCTGGGGCAGAGTAATTTTTACCCGATTCACGGTAATAGAGATATTCGAACCCGAAGGTGGTTTTGGGTTTAACATTACATTTCATCACCGAAGCCGAGATAGAGATATACTGATTCTATTCACTTAAATAGCGAATATACCTCGAGAGAGGATATCTCGTGAGGCAAGATCACCTCGCCATCGATATGTTATAAACAATCAATAACAACATCTTTAGAGAATAATCCATCGAATGACAGGGAGATTTAACCCTGTGCTCCCACATTATCAATTCACCAAACCAATAGCTTGAAGCATGCTTGGGGTATTTAAATTCCATCTTAGAATCATTTATTCGCATATTGTCCGAAAGCTAAACATTCAGAACAATCCATCTTTCCCGTGGATCGATACCGTACACTAGTACACTATATTACCTGGCGCGACGCGCACTACAAGATGAGCATACATTTTATAATAATGGCTGGCCCTCACAACCTCAAACTCTCGCTTGTTAGCTCGTAAACGTGCCTCGAATAGGGCTCATGAGCAAGCTCATAACTGTGCTCGTGAACAAAGTTCGAACGTGGAGAAGACTTGATTCACAACAAATTTTTCCTACAAATGAACATGATTAATATTTTAACTCTTGAACTTCAATCAAGTTAATCAACTTTTACTGCCTTATCTTTTAATTCTAGCTTATATATCGGCCATTTTACGAACATTTTCTTTAAATAAGATCAGAATCAGCCGAGCTACTCATGAGTCAGCTTCTACTGCTCGACCTGCTAAAAGCTCGCTTCGAACTTGTTTATTGCTTAAACGAATCGAGCCTCGAACACCTCAAACTCAAACTGCTAGCCTTCATAAACAGCTCGTGAATAGCTCGAAATTACTTAGAAGTCTGCCGTGAAATAACCCGCCACTCGCTCGACTCGAATTTGCTACACCTCTTAACTAAATTTGTTTCACATTCGATTGTGACCGACAAAATAAAGATCCGAACACTCAAAACGGCCACTGATCATTCATTTCAGATGATCCAAATGAAACAAAATGGACAAATAATCAACCGGATGAGTACTTCTTTTTTGCATCTCGACGACCGGCCTCACTTTTCATTGTTCATTGAGAGCTTGCTCATCCAAATTTAAAAACACTATCCATTTGGACAACGCATCTAAATTTGTTTTATTTTTTACTAAGAGTTTCCTCATCTAGATTTAAATACATTGGCCATTCGAATGATCGAAATTGGTGTGAGCAATGGGGACATTCATTCCAATAGTTCATATTTCCATTCGGACAATCAGCATATTTGGATTTTTTGAATTTGTTTTTAAAATTTTGACTTGTAAATAACACATGTATTTTGAAATTTAGGGCATATAGAAATTGATATTTCATTCCATACATTAAACTTGTTAAAGTTGATATACTTTGTGATGGAGTGTCAACTATCTAAGAAATTACAATATCATAATTAGAAATTAGTACTTCAAACTTGTTCGATGATCGTTGTTTAACAATAAAATTCAACATCATTCTTCATCTCATCTCCATTTTGATCGGGATAAACTTGAAACAAATATCCAACTTAACATCATTCGCTCCCGCACGATCATTTGGATGCTTAGCTTCAATCGCTCCAAATGGGCATCTTTCCTACAAATAAAACAAGTTAGTATATTATAGGGAACAATGTGGTTCACCAAAATAATAACAATCAAAACAACAATACTTGAATATTGTTTATAAAGGTTCAATTCCAAACCTGTAAAAACTGTAAACATCCTTGAATATATGATCCCCATGTTATTGAAAATCATTAATACCTATCATCAATTGGTCCAAAACAAATTGGCCCCAATTGACCTCACTAAAAATTGCTTACCTTAGAGCATGATATAGAGAATAGTCCTTCCATCTAGGCATAAGGTGCTAATAATGTGGCATTTTTAGTATTCGTCATCCAAGTCTCAATCTCTGTCAATTATGGCATTTTTATCTCATTATTCCTTAATCTCTCAATAAAAAACCTACGGCCTTTGTGGGGAATGCGCATGACAACACTAACTTCATGACAAGATAATCCTACATGTCGACCCTTTGATAGATATATACACCAGTTTACAACATTGATCTTGTTAATCAACCACATACATAATTTGATATGGAGTTTGTTGCACTTTAATTGTAGCAATCCACCAAAATCTCATACCTCTAATTGTTTCCTTTCTCAAGTCACTAAGATTATTGACACCTTCTAAGAAACAATGCCCAAAACATCTCGATCTCAAATGCCATTTACCTTAATTAAATAAAATAAGACGACAAGGAAAACATCGGTACTAATCGTGAACACGCTTATAACACTATCAACACAATTATCCTTAATACAAAATGCTTATTACACTAACGTAAATATAGCCAATAATTGAAAGGTTTTCTTCAACTTAATGTAACATTGTTATAACATAATTGTGACACGGTTATACCAATAATGTAACACTGTTATAAGACATTTTCATGTTTGTAACCATGTTCAAGTAAATAAGAATTTCATCTTATATTAACCATGACTGTGGGCTTAATATAACATATATATAGCACTAATGTAACATACGTAAAACATAAATGTGACACAGTTTCTAGTAATGTAACCTTGGTTCAAAATTTTACATAAACATCATCAAAATTTCCTTCCATTTAGATCACAAAAGAGGATACCTTTAACATTTCAATGATTATTTTCCTTCAATAACAATTTTTAACACGAGAATATGGTGTATTTAACAAGGTTGCCAAAAAACCCTAGAAATCTATAAACTTTAATGAAAAAACCTATGAACTAACATAACATACTTATCCATAAAGTGATGTTTCAGATTTCTTATGAATCGACCATAAATTGAGTGAACTAGGTTTCTTCTTCTCTAAAAATGCTAGTGTGACCGATGAGAAAAAAGTAGGAGGAGGAGACCCTTTGAAAGGAGAAGAGATAGAGATTTGAGGGAAAGAGAAAGGAGAGAGATCCAAATTTGTAACCATTTTCTCTCTCTTATGTGGCCAAGCAATAAGGCTCACTTGGTCAACTCATTAAAGTTTGGTTATTAATTTGTAAAAAATACGAATCTACATAATTAGGGTGAGTTGAATTTTTTTTTCATTTTTATTGGTCTAAAATATAATTGTCCCTAAAAAGTAAACTAAGGATGCAAACCCTACCCCACACGCACCTTCCCCCACTTTCGAGTTTTGGGTCAAAAAATAAAAATTGAGAAAAGTCTTGATTTTGAAAAAAAATATTGCTTTTAATCTATTTTACATACATATGTTCAATACAACCCTTAAAATCGTACTTGTCGGCCTTTTTTTCTTTAAATCACCAATTGTGATTTTATTTTTATATTAAAATCGAAATTATCAACTATTATTTTATTTTTGTCCTAAAGTCATACTTTCCAATTATTTTCATTTTTATATTAAAATCGTAATTATTTTAATTTAAAAATGAAATCATAAATGAGAACTGTTTTTCAAGCATTTTTCTTAAGTGACATCAAATTTAGGCATCTTTGATCGAATAATAGTTTGGAAAGAGGCTAAAATCACTGTTTGTTTTTTTTTTTAAACAGAAAAATCACCATTTGTAAAAAAAAAGAAAAAAGAAAAAAAAGAGAGAGGTCATTTCGAACCCAAACTCCCCACTTTCCCCTTCCTTTCTCCCCTGTAAAACCCTAGACGCCTCACCCTCATCTCTTTCTTCCCCGTGAAACCCAAACCGCATCTGCCTGTGCTCTACTCCTTCACACGCGCCCTATTTCCAAGCAATAGATGATGGAGGTCAAGCTCTCATTTCCGGGGGATAATCCGCCATTGTCCGTCATTGCAACAGCAAAGCTTGCCGGAATTCCCATTTCGGTTGATTCATCTCTTGCTTCTGGTTCTCTTCCCACTTTTCTGATTTCCAGCAGTGATAATGAGTATGTTCCCTTGTTCTACTTGAATTTTGGTCTTCATCTTGTCAATTTAATCATAAACTTCAGTTCAATCCATCATCCGCAAAATCCTTAATTAAAGTTCTTTTCATCTGCAAAAATCTAATACAAAATTTCCTGAGCTATAGTTCCAGATCTATGACTCTTAAATCTTTGAAACAGTCAATATGATTTCTATTTTTTTCGCTGTTCTGAGTCCAGAGTTTTACATGTTTTTTAGATGTGTGACGAATTGAGAGATATTCTCAGGTGCCATTTTCTCTATCAGTATGTTTTGGGGTTTTCTCTATTTATTGATGTTCGAGTCAATATTTGGGAAAAGTGGCCACCTTACACTCTCTGGATATATGCTTTATGCTTGTCGCTATTTTGTTTCGCTAACTTCCATATATTATGTGGAAAATAAATTATCTTGTATGCTAAGCTTTTACCTGGGCGTGCTTCTAGATTGAAATTGAGGGGAACATCGCTAAATACACTTCTCCGTTGTCTCGGGCGGGTTGCAAGCATTCCCGATTTATATGGGCAGGATGCATTCGAGTCTTGCCAGGTGATTTTCTCTTGGTCTGATGAAGCTTCCCTTTTCCTTACTTTTCAAATTTTGCTTACTTATGTTTTCTTCCTCTTTTCAAATCGGCTCTCACAGCCTTCTTTTCTCTTTCACTTTTCAGATTGATGAATGGCTAGAATATGCTCCTACCTTTTCAATTGGTTCTGAATTTGAGAATGCATGCAGCTATGTAGATGGCATTTTGTTGAAACGTACTTTTTTGGTTGGTTATAGTTTGTCAATTGCAGATATAGCAATTTGGTCAGGTCTTGCAGGTGAAGTTTCAACCCTACTTAATTAAATTCTTGTCTGACTCCATTAGTACTTGTCTAAAATACAGGTACTTTCAAGTACAATGATGGTGAACGCTTGCCCCCGATTTTAGGTGTTGTGCAGTTGAAATAAAAGGGTCTTGTTACCATATGTCTTAAAGAAAAGTTCAGTCCACCTCAATAATTTATAATCTTTTATTCTTGAAATAGTGAATTTCCATGAATAAGAAGGCTATGACAGTGGTTTTGTTGGGTTTTTCTGGAGGAATCGAGAGACATCTGTATTATTTGTTTGGTCATTAGTGTAGGATAAACCTGTTCATTTTATTAGTCAGAGATAATTTAGTGAAGGCTAGGAGAACTTCTTGCATTGCTTGGATAACCACATAATACTCTGTAGAAAATCTCTAGGGTTCTAAGAGATTATGCCATCACATTTTTCCTATTCCAGAAATTTCCGATTTTTTTTTTTGTTATTTTGTAACAAGATATCATATTTCCTATTTTATTGCCCCTGTGAATTCTTAATGTTCTGTGCTCCACTCTGCAGGAAGTGGTCAGAGGTGGGAAAGTTTGAGGAAATCAAAGAAATACCAGAATTTAGTGCGGTGGTTCAATTCAATATTTGCAGAATACAACACTGTCTTGAATGAAGTCACTGGAACATATGTTGTCAAACGAGGGCTGGGAAAGCCCGTGCCGGCCAAAATGAAAGAGAAAGAGCAACAGGGTAGTAACAATGGGGATGCTAATGAAAAGGGAAGAGCAAGCAGCAAGGCCACAGCTGAAGTGGATCTTCCAGATGCAGAAGTTGGAAACGTGCGGTTGCGTTTTGCACCAGAACCCAGTGGTTATCTTCACATTGGACACTCAAAAGCTGCATTAATGAACCAGTATTTTGCTCAAAGGTATCAGGGTCAGCTGATTGTGCGCTTTGATGATACAAATCCTGCAAAAGAAAGCAATGAATTTGTGGAAAATCTTCTGAAAGATATTGAGACTTTGGGTATTAAGTATGATACTGTGACATATACATCAGATTACTTCCCTCAGTTGATGGAAATGGCTGAAAATTTGATTCGTAGTGGTAAAGCATATGTTGATGATACACCACGTGAACAAATGCAGAAAGAACGAATGGATGGAATTGAATCAAAATGCAGGAATAACAGCCCTGAGAAGAATATGGAATTATGGAAGGAAATGATTGCAGGATCTGAAAGGGGTTTGATGTGCTGTCTGCGTGGGAAGTTGGATATGCAGGACCCAAATAAATCGCTTCGAGATCCAGTTTATTACCGTTGCAATCCACTTCCCCACCATAGGATTGGTTCCAAGTACAAATTGTACCCAACCTATGATTTTGCTTGTCCATTTGTTGATGCTAAAGAAGGTATAACACATGCACTTCGATCTAGTGAATACCATGATCGCAATGCACAGTATCATAGGATCCAAGAAGATATGGGAGTAAAGAAGGTCCACATCTATGAATTTAGCAGGTTGAATTTGGTGTATACGCTTCTCAGTAAACGGAAGCTCCTCTGGTTTGTTCAAAATGGCAAAGTAGATGGGTGGGATGATCCTCGCTTCCCAACTGTCCAAGGGATCGTACGTAGAGGTCTGAAAGTTGATGCATTGATACAATTCATCCTTGAACAGGTAAGACAAATATATGGATATGTTTTTGTTGTTGTTATACTTATTGATGCTTTTGGAAAGTCGATTATAAATGCATCCGACAGAAACTGTCAAAAGCTTTTAGCTTTTGCATTGATATCTTGTTATCATTTCCTGATCTTTGCGTCAACATTGAATATGGATTAAATTAGAAACGCATTAACGTGAAAAAGGAAAAACCAAAAAACATGTATAAGTAATTCACCTGACTGTTGCTGCATTCATGGGATAAGATTAAAAGCTTCACTAGTAATAGATCCATAGTTATCAAAGGTGCGCTTAAAGCCCAGCACCACTTCCGGCAGCAGGCGCACCTCGCCTCTATCATTTTCAAATTTTTTTTTTCTCCTCCTCCTCCTGCTCCTCCAAGGTAAATGCATAGTTATCAAAGGCATGCCTCAAACGCGCTTAAAGCCCAAGCGCCACCACTCCCGGCGACAACACCTCGCCTCGAGCATTTTCAAGTTTTTTTTTTTTCTTCTCCTTCTCCAAAACAGCGTCGTTTTGAGTTGTACCTTGAGTTTTTTTTTTAAAAGGCCTCCGGTGCACCAAAACAACATCGTTTTGGCCCTAGATGCCTGATTTTCGAGATTTCAGCCCATCCAACCCCATTTTTGCCATGTTTCAACCCAAAAAAAAAAAGCCCTAATCCTCCCAACTACTATTTTTCCTTTAGAGGAGGAGAAGAAACAAAAGATCAACTAAAATAGCTAAGACATTGCGAGAGTCATGTAAATATAGGTAGCAACCATCATAAAAATCATAAAATATATATTTGACATATGGTATGCCTCTCTTAAAAAAGTTCACGCCTTAAGTGCGCTTCAAGGCCCCAAAAGGCTTTTGCGCCTTACGCCTCAAATAACTATGAATAGATCACAACAACATGGATTTATCCATAAATCCACCAAGACATGATCCAAGAAGAATCCAGTTCATCCCAAATTTCCTTCTAACTTTAACTAAAAACGCCTTGAGACTCCTCCTTTAACTTTGGGTGCAAGGCAAGATCTGCTTTTGGATGGTGAGTTGACAGCTTCTATTTCAAACAAAATGTGCGAAGAAATCCTCACAACACAAGATTTCTCCAAGTATGGATTTCAGACAATTCTGTAACACTTATTTTGTTTTCATTTTTCTTTTAGCTGTCCATAGAACATATTTGTAATATTGTTTTTATAATTCATGAATTACTTAAGATATAAAATGGGGAAATTTCAGTTTTATTGCATCTGTACATCTGCACCATGCTTCTTATTTAATTCTGCTACATTGTGCAAATGTTCGTCCATAGAACCATGATGTTTTATGTTTTGGAAGTCTGTAATTTTGGCCTTCCTACTGAAGGGTAGTAAGCATTCTTCTAACCTTGTTTCAGGGAGCATCGAAAAATCTCAACTCATGGAATGGGACAAACTCTGGACCATTAATAAGAAAATTATTGATCCTGTGTGTCCCAGACATACTGCTGTCATTGAAGAAAAACGTGTGTTAGTAACCTTAGCTGATGGTCCTGAGAAGCCATTTGTCCGCATCATACCAAGGCATAAGAAATATGAAGGTGCTGGCCAAAAGTCTACCACATTCACTAAGAGGATATGGATTGACTATGCTGATGCAGTGTCCATATCAGAGAATGAGGAAATAACTCCTTAGATGGATTTAAAATTTACCATTAAAGAAATCAGGAAGGACCAAGATGGTATTGTTACAGAGTTGATGGGGGTTTTACATTGAAGGATCTGTGAAGACAACAAAATTGAAGCTTACCTGGCTACCTGAAACAAGCGAATTGGTTAACCTTTCACTGATGGAGTTTGACTATCTGATCACAAAGAAGAAGGTATGTGGTAGTTAACTGGTTGAAGAAAATCATTTGCATTTTAAAGTCTTTCAGTTTAAGATAATAGGATTCCCCTATGTTGATATAAATTCATGATTGCCTATGCTTTATCTAAACGCTTATATCAAAACCGAAGGGGCTTATTTATCGAGCAAAAAAAAAAAAAACCGAAGGGGCTTATTTATCTATGCACAAATTATATGCACTTGAGCAGCAGTCAAAGTAAATCACAGACTAATAGCTTTATCTTGCTGAAGATTTAATGAATGTAAAGTCTGATTTGTGGGTTTGTATTTTAACTGCTGGAAATGCAGCTGGATGAAGGAGAGGATTTCCTCGATGCTCTTAATCCATGTACCAAAAGAGAGATAGCAGCGGTTGGGGATTCTAACATGCGGAATTTAAAGCGTGGTGAGATTGTGCAGCTGGAGAGGAAGGGCTATTACAGGTGCGATGTTCCTTTCACAAGACCTTCAAAACCAGTAGTTCTATTTGCAATCCCAGATGGCAGGCAGCAAAAATAAGAACTTCTTCACATCAGAGGAGTTTTCCACCCTTATCCGAATAACTTTGGAACTTTAAAGTCTTAAGTTATTGTAGTGGATTAAGAGTAAGAAAGGAAGCTTCCTACTGTTTAATACTATTTTGATAAGGGATGTGGATGGTCATTGTTTTGATATTTTTTTCTGAGGATGAACAATCTTATAAACTGCTTTGGCAATTCTAATTTGGTGATGTTTTACTGTCATAATGTGGCAAAACATTTGATGATGTAGTGATTATGAAAAAAAGAGAAGGAAGCCTTACGTTGGTTTATACATTTATTTTTATATGGGATAATCATGTTGAACATTTTTTCCTGGATTATGTTTCAGGATGAACAACTTATAAACTAGAGAAGCATGACTGTTAATCAATTATAATACTAAAACAAAATCAACTAACTGTTGGTTTTCGGTTTAGTATTTATATAAATAAAAAATCTAACCATCAATAGGCTTAACGAAATCTTTGATTAATCATATATATATATATATATATATATATATAAACCAAAATCACATTATATATTATATACATTGTATTATTATATATTATATGTATTGTATTTTATTATAATATATATTATGAAACAATACTATATATTATATTAAAATTATATTAATATCGTAGATCATATATATTGTATTTTATAATTTTAATATAATAATAGTATTTTTTATATTTTATTATAATATACAATATGAAAACAATACTATATATTATATTAAGATTATATTAATATTGTAGATCATATATATTGTATTTTATAATTTTAATATAATATTAATATTTTTTATTTTTTGGTTGGTTAACTGAAATCACAGTTTTTGTATTTTATAAATCGAAACCAAGATTTGTATAAAACAAAAATCAAAACTGAATTGATTGGATTTGTTAATCTATTTTTCAAAATTTCAGTTCGATTTTGATTGGATTTCTCCATTGATTCCATATCTTAGGTTTTCTCTCACCTCTGTTATAAATTGCTGTGGCAATTCTAATATGATGGTATTTCACTGTCCAATTGTTGTTTCTTTTGTGTTGATAAGGTACAATGAAGACCCCATATCTCACGATATAATCTTACACGCTTTCTAATTTATTGCTAAATATTTACTGCCTTACTAGAACCTTGAAGAGGAAAATATGACCATGTATGTAAGATTTATGGACATAAGCATTGAAGATAAAATTTATTTATTTTCTAAATAATATGTCAATTTAACATTTATAATGAGGATGATTTTTTTTTTCTTATTCTATTCTATTTTATTTTTTTTAAAATAACTTAAGAAATAAATTATTGATCATAATAACTATTTCTTTATTTTTGAAATTTTTTAGCATGTTATACAAATATTATATAAATATTGAAAAAAAAATTAAAAGATAGATTTAAAAAATTGAGTAGTAAGATAATCATTTTCATTTAAATATTGATTTTCTGGAATTTTAAATAAAAATTTATTTATTTTTAGGTAATATATTAACTTTTGTATAATAAAAATTAATTTTTCCTATGATATTTATTTTTAAAAATATATTATGTATCATAATTATTTTATTTTATTTTTTATAAATTTATTAAAATATTATACATATAACATTCTAAAAAATAAAAATAAAAATATTAAGATAAATAATTTATTTTTTAAAAATAAAATGCCATGAGAAAAATATCATCATCGTTATAAATGTTTAATTTATATATAATTTATAAAAATAAATTTTTTATCTCAATTTAAGAAAATTAATTTTAAATAAAATAATATTCATCTAATTTTAAAATAAAAAATCAATCTTTAATTTTTATATAAATTTTAAATAAAATTAAGAGATTGAGTTGAAAGTGTAAATACGAAAAAATAAAAAGATTAAGTTAAAAGTGTAGATAACGACTTTAGAATTATAGGTAACGATTGTGATAACAACGGTTAGAAAAGGACTTACTGGTTGTTATCACAACCATTAAAAAATGATTTACTTTAAATTTTCTTTTAATAGTTCATGGGTTTAATTTGAACATTTTAAAATATAGTTGATAAATGATAAAAGCTGAGAATGCATTATCTATATATATATATATATATATATATATATATATATATATATATATATAAGCAAATGATGGAAGAATAAATACTAAATGATTGAGAGTTCCAACGTTAATAGGCCATGATTGCTTGCTGTCACGAGCCAAAAAAAAAAAAAAAAAAAAAAAAAAAAAACACTAAAGATAATGGGAGGAAACCATACAAAGTGTCAAGTATATTTTATGAGGGTATCCTCAGCTGGGGGCTGACATACTAGATTTTTGTAGACATTTACTCACTTGTGCATGTTACCTCTTCCGTTCCACAATTTTTTTGTATTAAGAATTAACTTGACATTTTATTAGTAGCCATTAATGAGGTTGATGAGTAATTTGTAATGTTTCACCAAACATCTTATTGCTATTTCATGGTTTTGTCTGTTTCTCCTATGTACTTTCAAGCTCATGATAGCAAAGAGTTCTGAGAAACCCACAAACAAATATTATTTCTAAGATTATCAGCTTAAACCCGTATAAGAGCAATTTAATTCGAAATACACGCGCCATCCTCATAACCGTTAAAATAAGCACTCAAAGAAAATCATGCACTGGCGCTGACATCGTGGGTCGACAAACGCCATCCGCGCTTTATGCGACATACTCACAACTTTGCAGTTAACGTTTTACAAAATAAAGGCATTACAAGATTCCTTTCAACTAAGTATATTTCATCCTATATCGATGTTTTTAATTATATTTTTTAATAAAAAACATCGAATTATTAAAATGGCACCCATTTTAACACCTATCACTGGAAGTAAAAACACTATTTATAGATGCCAAAACATTGTTTAGGATTATAAAATAACATTTGACACCCTATTTTTAGCAACTCCCATTGGAGTTGCTCTAACATCATTACATCCACAAAAAGGGTCTCGTAAAGAGACCATTTTAGTACAAAATAATCTGATGAGAATTGTTTAATTCATTTTATAAACTAAGCTTTAAAAGTTAAAACTGTTTATTATTCTATCATACTAGAAAAGTAAAATGTGTTAGGTGGGGATTAGATAGAGGATTTGAAAGCTGACCCACCAACACCAACACCAACACAACACACTCCTTTTTATAACTTCAAGATCGAAGATATAAAATGAGAATAAATAGAAGAGTGAGGAAGAAGATCGGTTTGGTTGTGATTTCCAATGAATGGCAGTAAACATGACAAAGTGTTTTTGTTTCTGGTACTTACGAATTGGTGGAAAGAAGGAAAGCAAAAAACAGAGAAAGAGAAGAAAAGTAGATTCTTCCCAGGCAGCTGTGGAGCAGGGAAGTTGGGAAAAGGAATATCAGATATGGGGTCGTAAAATTAAAATCATACAGAAATCATAGAGTTATAATCAATAACTGAAAATTACTTCTTAGGGGCGAGTCTGGACTTGATTTTCTCCACCTCCTTAGTTCCGACCTGGAAAGCCTTGGTCAACACATTATCAGGCACGGGTGGTGAGGCAGCGAACAAGGTGGCCGCAATCGACTGAGTTCCAGGCAACTGGCTGTTAAAAGCCGATATGACGGCGGCCGGGACTTTCCCGTTGTTCTTCTGGAAGTGAACCAACCCTTTTGGGAACACAAAGATCTCTCCTTTCTTAATGTGCTGGGAAATCAGAGTGTTGGAGGTGGTGATGAACCCAACATCCAACTCCCCCTCGAGAACGAACACCATCTCGGTAGCTCGTGGGTGGGTGTGGGGCGGGTTGAGACCGCCTGGTGCGTAGTCGATGCGGGAGAGAGATACGCCCAGGGTGTTCAATCCGGGAATCTTCTGGACATTAGCTCCTGTTACCAGAGATCCCATGGAGTTGTTGGTCAGACCAGGCTTCGCCAGTACGTCGGAGAAGAAGTCAGCTGCACTCGCGTTTGTCATGTTCTTATAGAGGTAAATTCCATTCACCTTTACACCTGACTATCCAACAAATGTTAATTAAAATTGTCTCATCTCATCTCATCTCATCATTTTCTTTTCCTATTCCTTTTCCTTTTCCGCACCAGAAATGTTCAGGTTTGATTAAGAATGAAAAACCAATTAATGGTGGCGGCGGGAATTGAAGCACCGGGAAGAACAATCGATCATCGATATGGCGAAACTCAACACTATCTAAAACCCCAACCCCCCAAGAAGAAATATATGATGGTGGGGGGTGGGGGTTTTCTCATATTGAGCTTCTCCGGCTACCATCCTAGGAAAAATGGCTCTCCGGGAGCGTTGTCTTTCCCAAGTAAATACAGAAGAAAAGATAAGTGGAAAAGAAGTGAGAGAGTAGTAGAGTACTAGACGTGAGATCGGCAACACAGATGTCCTGAAGCATGTCCGGATCTGCAGAAACGGCGCCGGAGAAGACAGCGAGTGTGATCACAAACAAGGCCACAACAGCCGCCATTGGTCGGAGTCGACAGTCGGGACAATCAAATACAAAGCTACCGATTATGATAATAATGAATGATAGGGGGACGAGAAACAAAAAAGAGGAGAAAAAGTAGTGAATGATGGGGGATATTTCAAATTGGAAAATGAAAGGGGAAAAGAGAAATGAATGGTTGAAAGACAAAAGTAGGGCACCCAATTTATAATGATTAGTATGAGTTGTTAAGTTAAGTATATATGACCTATTCAAAAAAAAAAAAAAAAAACAGTAAAGTATGATGTGACTATGACTATGACTCTGAGCGACCTAGTTTGTGGTAAGAAATGACTGCTCTGATTATGAACTGGTCTGGGCCCTGCTCGCCCGCAACAAAAGCACGAAACATGCCTTCTTACACCAGGCGAAGAGTATAGTCAGGCGCCATTGCCCTTCAAGTTTTGTCCTAATTTAAAAAGAAAACAAAAATGACTATGGTTTTGTTTTCAACCAAAAAGTTAAAACCCTATCACTCGGTTTGAGAATTAAGAATTGAGATTTAAATAAATAAAAAAAAAAAAGTGTTTTTGCTGGATTCAACAGATTTTTCTTAATAATTAAATAAAAAATCGGATATAAATTCCTATTCAGTTTAAGATTTAAACTTGAGTTTTTTTTTTAATTAAAAAAAAAGCATAAATATTTTTTTTGGATTTAGATCTAGATATTCGGTTACATACCGTTATGAATTTATTATCATTATTAAAAAAAGGACAGATTGGTTGAGATTTGAATTTCTTTTTAATGTCATGACATGTTTGAGCAAATTTATATACATGTTATATTTTTAATTTCATACCACACTCGAATAATTCATATTCGAAAGAAATTACCCACAAGAACGAGCAAATATATCACATATATTCGTTTTCTAAGACTCAAACTCAAAACTCTGGGGCTAAATTGGGGTGCCATCCAACTATCTTAATTACATGTTTAATGATAATTTTTAAATATATTAAATAAATGGTTTTAATTTATATATATTAAATATATGGTTTAAGATTTAAACTTGAGCTTTTTTTTTTTTTTTTTTTTAAACATAATTTTTTTTTTGGATTTGTATCTAGAGTACTGGTTACATACCGTGAGGAATTTACACATATTAAAGGACTCTTTGGAGTGGTCACAAATTGGTTGAGATTTGAATTTCTTTTTAATGTCATGGCATGTTTGAGCAATAAAAAATATTTTTAATTCATACCACATTCAAAATAATCCTTATTTGAGTGAAATGGACCACAATAACGAGTAAAACTCTATCACATTAAAACCTCTAATTCAAGTTAAAAAAGATCCATCATTCTAATTACATTGCTAATGATGAAGTAAATATATTAAATAAATGGTTTTTAATTTATATATAATAAATATATGGTTTCAAATTGGTGAATTACATATATTAAATATATTTAACTTAAAGAAAATTAAAAACCACGTACGTTTTAACTTAAAAATAAAATAAAACCTATAACACTAATTAACATTATTTTTAAATATGAATAATTTGTAAATTTGTTTTTTGAAAAGGATTATATTTTAAGATGGTCTCGCCTCTCCTCTGGCTGCTTGACTCGCCATTTCCCCGGTCAATCATCATCGTGCCGTGCACGGGATAAGATGACCCCCATTTGCCTGTCTCTCTCTCTCTCTATTCCTCTATTCCTCCCTGTCCCAACCAACAATGGACAATGGTGATTGCTGCCCCCATTTCAACTACCACATAGCTTTAACCCTTTAACCTTAATTTCCTCGTACATAATACTATCTTACTGTTTTTTCTTTTATTTATAATTACTACCAGGAAAAACTCGAATGACTTTCAATAAAAAGGTACCTGTACCTGAAATTGACACAGGTGGGTGGGTAGAAAATACTTAGGGGCACAAGACAACTCTATCTAAGGAACTCTAAGAAAATAGTCAGTGAAGGAGTAAGTGGCGCTCTCAGCGGTCAGCGACTGTGCCTTAATGACTGCTTACCAAAACCTGCTTCCACAAAGTCAGAAGACTACAAAAGCAAATGGCACCGCCTAGTGCCTAAGGTCAAGGGTCGATGATCTCACGACAGTGAGCCGACGATCAAGCCCCGAAGAACCTATAGCTTTAATTATAACGGTCCTAAGGTAACGTAAATTCTATCGCAAAGCTCCGACCCGCATGAGGGAAGAGCATGATAAGGCCGAGCTTTATATAAATGTGCTTTTTAATGCTAGATCCGATTTTATCACTTTTAAAAATACTACCCATAAAAAGCATATTGTAATGCTGATCCAACGAATAAGTTCGTGCCTTTATATGTTTTAACTTTTTTTTAGCCAAACCTTTACTTTAGATTAACGTCCCGTCGGATAAGGTTGAATATACAATTACTTCATTCATACTTAATTTTGGTAACGTAAATTCACAATTAATATATCGAGTTAAATTTTATACAGCTTTTTTTTTTTGTTTCTTAAGACATCCGATATGCTATGCTGTCAGCTACCCAAGTTGTCAGTGGGCTGTCTAACTTTTATTTTTATTATCCCATTCTTCAAAGTCAAATTATGATCAGTTTTATTAATATTTTCATGAATTTCTTTTAGTATGCTACAAATTGCATAGGAGTCGGCATCCTTACCAATAAAAATTCCATGAACATAAGCATGGTCCATGCTCTTTTATTTGTTTTTTCCTTTTTTATATTGTCATTTAATCTTTCCTGGAAAAGAAAGATGCCTGTGGTAGTTTTAATGTCAAATTGTGATTTGTTGGTGAAATCTAAGTACTAGAATTAGGGAGCAAATTAAATCATCTTCTTTGATATAGAGTACAGTAATTATACCCTTTAATAAACAATTGAAATGTCTAATAAATTTCCCTTAATTACTACCAACATGGAATGAAATGAGCTTAGCCTTTTTGTCTTTATATTAGAAAATACAAGTGAAGTTGAATATATATATATATATATATATATATATATATATAGAGAGAGAGAGAGAGAGAGGAGAGAGAGAGAGAGAGAGAGAGAGGAGAGAGAGAGAGAGAGAGAGAGAGAGAATTAATACTTATCAAATTGGATGAATGTTAGAGAGAGAATTAATACTTATCAAATTGGCATGAATGTTTCAAAGGCATGAGGTCGCTGTTTGGGGCTTGTAAGGATGTTTCCAAAGTCAATGAGTCTCAACTCTCAAACAAAAGAAAATTCAAACCAATTCTATTCAACAAAGAATATATATACCACTTAATAATGTGACCTTAAATATTACAAGTCACCCTTGTTGCAAATTGGCCTTCTAGCTATCTAGTGTCCTCACTTTAATGTAAAATGATGGATCCAAGATTTTATATTTGAGATGTCAGTATTATAATAAATTAATAATATACAAGAAAATAATTTTTTTCAGGTGTCTATTATAATTTTTATTTTTTTAAAGGGCCAAAAAATAACTTATAAAGGTCTTTTTTATATATTTTATTTTTGGGAATTACACATAGATCCGCCCTGCTTCAAACACAAAACTATATAGACCTTCTTCATGAGCTTTGGGTCAATTTGATTCTTTTATCAACCAAAAGATTCGTTTTAATCATGTTTTCACATACACCCTTCTTCAAAATAGTCCTCTTATTTAAAAATAAAGGATTAAAGAAATTATTCTAAGCAAAAAATTTCAAAATATGCCTAAATTGGAAGTATGGTTATTTTGAACCCGAAGTAGTTATCTCAAAATATGCCTACTTAAATTTAATGTAATGGATCAAGTATGAGGCTACCCCCAAGTTATCCCAACAAAAAAATAAAAAATAAAAAATAAAAATAAATAAATAATATATATATTCTTTATTTTTTTTAGTGATATGATTAACCTTTTTAGGGTAGCCGATCGACTTAGCTGGCAGAATGCGAGGAGAAAGCTGGTCCCAAAGATGGATGGCATTTTCAGGTCACTTGTCTATTTGAATTTGTTAGTCACTATTTCTTATCGAAGAATTTATTTATGAAAACTGAAAGAGACATCTGAATTGTTTGTAAGTTTAATTTGGAAGTAAATATACTGCATAAAGAAAATAATATGTGTTGGAACTCTAATATCTTTAGCTTTTTGTGCTAATACATATACTTATTTGAACATTAATTCAAGTGTAAGGCACTTAATCATGGTCAAGTCATCCTGACACTGACAATTATGCAACCAAGTTTATTCACAAAAAGGGTTGCTGCAATTCGCAATATTGTTTTAGCTCCTCTCTTGATGACTTGCGTTTCTGTTCTCCCCAGATTACCTAAACAATAATAATAATAATACACACACACAATGGGGAGGGGGTGTGGGGGGTGGTAATTTATCAGGCTAATGTTAGAGATTGAGAGAATTGAAACTTAATTTCTTTTTGTTCAAGGTAGTAATAATCCCAGGCCACGAGAACATATTATTGGAACTTTATGGAAGTTTTTTATATCTAAATTCACATGACAAGTATTCATTTTATAACCCCCGCGATTTTGTTTTTTGCGCTTTTCCCTACAGACGCATACCACCGAATGTTATCCATACTTATATATTCATAAGTCTTCCAATTTCTAACTGATGCGATATTACGAGATTCTCGTACAGACATCCAACAATCCTCCCTCAAACAATCAAGTATATCGAGCATCCCATTTGTTTATTCTGGGCATTGCCCAAACGGCCCACGACCCATGATCTACGACTAACTTATTAATTAATGTTAAAGAACTACAAGCTTAACATGCAGTTAATAAAAATACGAAAAGGGACATTTAGCTAAATCTCTCTGCACTCTAATCTCTACCAAAGAAAAGAATCCTTGGGGACGCTGAAAAGCAGATTTACTTACGAATTTGTCGCTAAACGATCCGGAATAAGTTAAAACAAGATTTCAATATTCCACTCGTAATTTTCCTAGACGTAGATCCATTATTTCTCTATAATTTATCGATCATTTCCAGATTTGAGCCATTCTGCTTCATTTCCTATTTAACATTTAAACGCCATATTTGCACTGAAAGAAATCATATGCAAGACCAAGAATCATACTATAATAAGTAAGATACAACAAGTAATGTAAAAGTCTATAAAAAGGCATGTTAATTCGCATATTTTCTTCATCTGTATAATCAAGACTTCTATATTGACTATAGATTCATGTGTAATATGAACATATATGCTTAGTGTATTTTCTGGTATGGTGAGATGGGAGAATAGAAATGTAGTTTTCAGTTTTCTACATTTCTGGTATAAAGCATTCACGATAAAATATAGTAACTTCCTGCAAAAGTTTCCCAAAATATTTTTTTTCATTGTTCTTCATTGTTTTCCAAAAACAATTTTCTTCTGACCAAGAATGAATATAAAATATAAACGAAAAGTTAGCCGTAGTTAAACTGAAAGAATTTTTTTAATTTAAAATATAAATATATATTTTATATATATATTTTTGTTTCAATGAAATTCAAATTAGAAAAACAGGCAGTTTAGTTTGACTTAGCACACTAAGAATAAGAAGATCATACCCATAAAAAAAAATTTCTAAGAAGCTCATAAGTTATGCATAGTAACCATGGAAAAACAGTAATTATTTCCATCGTTTTCCTTCAAACCAAACAAATAAAAAAAAAAAAAAAAAAAAACTGGTTTTTCTGGGTAGCAAAACCGAGTTTTACCAGAGGTCAAGCGCTGGAAGACAACACAATTTGTTCTGTGGCGATGCTGTAAATATGAAGATTTCTACTACATCATTACTAATACGGATTACGCCGACCATTAATATCGTTTAATTAAAACCATACTGGAATCACACGACCTCGCGCCCATTTGCGACTCAATGTAATGGCCTTAATAATATTGCTTGAAAATACGAACCGACCTTAAAAAAAAAAAAAAAAACGTAATGGGATTCCACGTTTTTGAACTCATGACCATCACATGTAAGCATAAGACTTCACCACCGTTGTGTGCGAATTTGTTATTCTTTGATACCTGGCTTTGATGTAAATTTACTACGGATATACGTCGACTAAGAACGATTTTTTGTCGTTATCATGGGAATTCAAATTTCTTAGTATATTAAATTTATTGGTCATCAAGGGTTATTTGTATGCCAGATAGCCACATACAAAATTAATTAAATGATAATCTTATTGCTTAAATCAAGCAAAGTTTTAATAATGCTCAAAGGATCAATATAAATTTAAGATCACATTTGATTACATTAATTGTTATTTTATCAAAATAAGCTTATAAAATAATATACTAATAATTGTTTAAATTAAAAATTATAATGATTTACAATTGGTTATTAATTATTTTTGTGCATTCCTTCTTGTGCAATTATTATTTCAGAATTAATTTGTTTTTTTTCAGATATTGTTTAAAATAAATCTGCTGGGACTCATTCGCACACCTCGAAATATACTGACTTGCATGCAAAGATTAGAAGTCATTACGCTAATTGAAGAGCTCAAAAATCTCCAACCTAATTCAGCAATTTTACAAGACTTGTACATCTGCGAATTATATAATCAAGCTACATGAAAAAGTTCAAGAATTGATTCGGGCAGAGAATTCAAGATGAGTTCAATCATTTAAATCAGCGCTTTCGGTAAACGCCATCAGACACCAAAAGTGCATCTCTGTGATTTCTTATTGGGATAAGAAAACGGCTTAAACAAACAAGACAACTTCATTGCTCACAAGTTTGTATTGGTCTACTTGAAAAAGTCTAAACGCGAAAAGCTTAATCCTGATTCTAAAATTACTACCTTAAAAATTACTCATAATCTTCCTGGTAGAAAGAATAAGCCTAAGATTGTTTTTGCAGAGCCTAAATAATGTATTCATTAGCTCACTCAGCTAAGTTTATGGTTTGTAAATATTATGGATGTTTAATATTTCATTAACTTGTAGTTGTTTGATATTTTATATATATATAATATAAATATTTAATTTATTTCTAGTAATTTTGAGTTTGTTTTCATTATTTATGATTTATATTGAATTTTATAATAATAATTTGAGTACTTGGAAATTTACTATGTTTTGATAATCGTCTTGCATACCTTGCCTAATTAATCGACTTACGATAGCCTCACATTAGGGGATTTAGAGGATGATTGGAATCAGAGGACCTTTTTATTCTAAAACCTACATGTGAGTTATTTCTAACAAGGATTAATTAGGAAACTTGTGGTAGATATATGTGTGTTGGATGAAACATTAATACTGTGCAATTTATGTTCCATCATAGAACTTCTGTTCTACAACACACGTCTTCTCGTATCCAAAAACATTATCGCCGAGTTTAACAAAGGTGAAAAGCTAAATGGGTGATAATTATGATTTGGAGCATGAAGATTCAATATGTGTCGAAGAGCAAGAAGCTCGAGGTACTCACATCGATGAGCCTGAGGCAGGGAATACGACCCAACATAAAAGGGATCGGGAGGCTTATGACGCCTGGAAGCGAAAGAATTCTCTAGCTCGCATAACGTTGCTCAGCAGTATGGAAAATGATATCATGCGAGAATTCAGAAATTATGACTTGGCAATGGACATGTGGTCCGCTTTAAAGAATAAATTTGGTGCTACATCAGTAACCAAACTCAGATCACTCACGATCAAATTTGACACCTACAAAAAGAAAATCGATCATTCAATGAAAACATTTACGTGAGATGTCAAATATGCTCAGGGAATTAAAGGACACTCAGTCATGTGTTGACCGACGAGCAACAAGTCCAAGCCGTAATTCGCCTCGCTCGCCCGGAGCATATGAAGATGCATTTGACCTACAATGAAAATATCCGAACACCGGATGATGTGGTGCGCCATCTGAGCTAGAGGAAGAAAGAATTGAATCTTCCAAACTTAATACAAATGTGTATATGGCTGAATCTAGCCTCAAGAAAGCTATGGGCTTAAAGCGCTAGTATCAAGGTGGGTTCCAAGACAAAAACAAGAAGAAAGCTCATTTCAAAGAAGAAATATGGTAATGACCAACACTGAAAGGAAAACGTTATTTCAAGTAAAGAAAACATGGCCAAGATCATGTCAATTGTAATACTAAAGGGCATTCGCACGTAGATTGCTCTAACCTAAGAAGGTATTTGGCTATACTAAATTTAGTGAACTTTTATGCAGCTAGTTCTCGCTTTTTCAATGCATACATATCCTTTGTGGATTGTAGACTCAGGGGCAACAGACCATGTAGCGTAAGATAGAGACCTTATGGCTCACTCGCTATCACCACATGAGCAAAGTGGATCTATGTGGGAAACAATGCAAGAGTCAAGTAGCTCAAGGATAGGCACATGCAAGTTAGTCTTCGCGAGGTGGCCGAACTTTACTATCGCATGATGTTCTCTCTGCGTTCCAGATTTGTCGAAATTTAATTTCAGTGTTGGTTCTGTTAAAACTAGGTTTTAATATGTATCTTGCTAAGAACAATATTGAATTGTCTCTAGGAACTACTCATTATGTTTCTGGTTATGTATTGAATGGTTTTATTGTCATGGATACTGATTATTATGAATGTAATTTGAGTTATTCTATGATAACGTCTTCACATAATTCTGAGATTGATGTGAATTCGACAAGATGCCTTGGCTTGGCCATATTGGTCAAAATTGAATAGATAGGTTAGTTAAACAAGGGCTACGCCTAATTATGACAAAGTAGATTCATGCATTGCGGAGCACCGCTCGGGCCGGGTAAAAGTACCGTGAACCATTTGGTAAGGGAACCAGAGCAGATTCTCCGCAATTGGCCATTCCGACATATGTGGTCCAATGAATGTGAGAGCAAGGTACGGGCTTATTATTTCAACACATTTACGTATGATTATAAACGCCTTGTGATTGCCTATTTGATAAATCATAAATCGGAAGAATAAGTTGCTTCCAAAGCTATTTGAGCTTAGTTGAGAATCAATTAGATAGAAAAATTAAAGCATTAAGAACCGATCGAGGTCGTGAATATTTGTCTGATTAGTTTAGACAACTATGTGATGAAAAGGAATTCAACATCGCTTGACTATTTCCAAGAACTCCACAACAAAAATGGTGTCATGAAAGAAGAAATAGAACGCCTCCTTGAAATGGTTAGGTCTGGCGATGGCACGCACAAATTTGTCAATCACTTTTGGGGGTAATGCACCATTAACCGCCACATTTATCCTAACCGTGCGCCTAGCAAGTCGGGCCCCACTACTCCATATGAGTTATGGACAAACGTAAAACCTGACCTAAGTGTTTAAGACCTCGGGGGATGCGGCCTATGTTCTAATACCGCACCCACATGGTAAACTAGGTGCCCGGGGAAAGAAATGTATCTTTATAAGATACTCAAAGCCCGAAGGGTATGTTTATAGGTGAACATTAGTGGGAGTCCCACTGTAATTTGAATCACGAGATGTCACATTCTTAGAGAATGATTTTCCCTCAACAAGGTGATATCAATAAAGACTCGTCTTCTATGAGACCATGGATTTTGTGATCAAGACTCACTTCATTCGAAAGTGGGAGCATTTAGGAAATATGTTTCAACTCCAAGTTCGAATGATAATGACTTGATCAAAATGAAGTAATCCAAATTTGGGAGTACTCAAACATTAAACGATCCCGGGTCCAAGTGGGAGCACTGAGGATAATAGAGGAATCTGCTCTTCTAGAACCTAAATTGGCACGTAGTGGTAGACAAGGTATCTCTGGCTCGCTTTGGATATCGAGGGTGGTGAAGCCTTTGTAGCCATTACACAAGATGAATATGAGCCAAGGAATGTCACAGAGGCTCTCTCGGGCCCTGATAAGGAAAACTGGACAAAAGCAATGGAAGAAGAAATGGAGTCTATGAGATCAAATCAAGCTCGAACTCGCTGATTCTTCGAAGGACGCAAGTGCCATCGGGAATAAATGGGTTCAAAATAAAGCCGTAAGGTCGATGGCACAATTGATAAATATATATATTAGACTAGTAGCCAAAGGTACACAACAGAAGGAATAGATTATGAGGAAACTTTTCTCCTGTTGTGAGATTCACCTCAATTCGTTTGATACTAGCTATTGTAGCAAGTATGGATCTTGAATTACATCAAATGGATGTAAAGACAGCATTTCTAAATGGTGATTTAGAAGAGAAAATCTACATGCGATTTGTAGGTTTGTTAACGAAGACGAAAATAAAGTTTGTAGACTTTTGGGGAGTCCATATATGGCTAAAGTAGTCTTCAAGACAATGGTATGTCGTTTCCATAATACGATCATTAAATGGTTTTATTATGATTGACAAAGATCATTGTATATATATAAAAAGATCCATGGACAGGATTTATAATTATGTCATTATATGTTGACTGATATACTTATAAATGGTAATAACGAGGAATATGTCAATGAAATTAAGGATAGTTTATCATTCAATTTCGAGGATGAAGATATGGATGAAGCTGTATATTCTTAGGTTAAGATCTCGAGGAGATCGTTCAAAGAAATTATTGTCTCTGTCCATGAAAATTTGTATCAATAAGATCCTTGAACGATTCCAAATCTGACATTCAAACCCATCGATACTCCTATTGCTAAAGGTGAAGGTCTTAGCCGAAGAATGTGTCCTAAAACTCCACAAGAAGAAGAGTATATGAGGAAAGTTCCCTATACAAGTGCGGTTGGAAGTCTGATGTATGCCATGATGTGTACAAGACCTGATATTTGCTTTGTTGTTGGCATGGTAAGCCGATATCAGTCCAACCCAGGACCAGTACATTGGAAAGCAGTTAAAAGGATACTAAGGTACCTAAAAGGAACTGCTACTTATTCATTGTGTTACGAAGAAATGATGCAATTGAGCTGCGATCGCGATTGGGGAGGAGACTTAGATGAGAGAAAATCTACCTCAGGTACATCTTCTTACTCAACAATATAGGCGCTATATCATGGAGTAGTAAGAAGCGATCCTGCACTCAGCCTTGTCTGATGGAAAGCTGAATTTGTAGCTTTTTCCGGCTGCGGTACAAGAAGCATTGTGGCTCAAAAGCTTTTTGATCTTGGGTGTAAATGCTAAAGTGCTAATTAGTCTTAGTGGTTGTGATAGTCAAGCGTGATAGCATACACAAGGACCCTAAGTATCATGGCAAAGGCAGAGCACATACATATAAGTATAACTTTGTAAAGACATGGTTACTGCAATGAAGGTGAACATGAAGTATATCCTACGCGTGAAATGTTTGAGATCCCTTGACAAAACCGATTCCTCGAGATATATTTATAAAGCATGTGAAATCTCAAGGATTGCGTAGAATATGATATACTTATTGTAATGTTTCCCAACAATGTTCATGTTGTATTAATGTTCAAATAATAAATATGTTTATTATAAGCCTACACATATGTGTGAGTGTTTGGTTACAGTAATACACTCTCGATTTATTGAAGTATGTCGGACATATAAGAGATTAGCCCTCTCACCGCGGGTGTCGCCTCTCCATTAATTTTAGTAGTTGATGAGAGATGAGACAATTTTAAGCTTATTATCTAAGTGATAATCGAGCCAAAAACTTAAAATATGAATGTCGCCTTGTTATGAGCAAGATGAGATCTTATTAAGATTGTAAGTGAATTAATAAAAAAATAAATTCACTTTATCTGTCTATGTTTGTTGCAGAGATATGAGTTCTAATGAACCTGAAAGAAAAGTAGACAGAGAACTCAAGTTGGACATTAGGAATATGCAGACCATTATCACGTACGGTATTAATACACATTACATAAGAAGACATCGCTCCATGGAAAAGGAGGAGGAAAATACCGTAGCACGTGTTTCCTTACCATGTGTGCAAATTATGACCAATATAGGTAATCAAGCTCGGATACCAGCTTTTATGTGAGACCTTTAAGGAATAAGAGCCTTATATTTATACCCTTATGACTACATTAGTGCAAAATTTAATACTTGCTATTTTAGAGTGTTACCCAGGGTATGAGAGATTCGATCTAACTAGGCACTCTTTGGAAAAGCAAATTAAATTAAAGTTAAGAAGAATTTGAGAAAAGAAGGAAGATCATTAAACGTATCACATTTTGTTTGTATTCATAGGTATCACTAGGTTATGAGTGTCTATAATTGAATACAATATATGATATATAAGATTAAATTGTTTGAGAGATTTGAATGTGAAAAAATGATCTAAATCTGCATACTAAGTCTACTCATGATCTTTTGTTTGTCGTATATATTCCTAACGGATGTATAGCAAAAGCTCTCGAAGTATGCGGGTCACCGTCTATTTTCTTGTATGAATTGGTAGAGAGTATAAGAGATGATGTTCTCTTATAAGATATTGAGAAATAGGATCCCATTTAAGTGCGGGTGGGAGATGTTGGATTTTTGGTTGGGTCTTAAAATGGGTCCATGACCCATGATCATGACCCAACTTATTTTGAATTAACAAGCGAGTTAAATAAGAGATTAATATGCGAGTTAATAAAAACATGAAAAGGATATTTAAAGAAATCTCTGCACTCTCTAATCTACCAAAGAAGAAGAACTTTAGATTGTGAAGAAGTGACATTTCATTTATGTAATTGTCGCTAAATGATCCAGTGAAGCAAACAAGATTTCAATATTCCACTGTAATTCTTTCTGGTATGTATCCATTATCTCTTATAATTTATCCATCACCATCAAATTAGGATTTCCTTCACTTTGTTAGGCGCCTTACATGAAACACCATTTGCTAGGGGGCACACCACATTATTTTGTTCGGTTTTCACCCACGTGGTTAAACTTGATCCCGACTTTGATACCACTTGTTGGGAAACATCATGGACCTATCCTTATCTACATTGGTATGATATTGTCCACTTTAAGCCTAAGACCCTCATGGTTTTGTTTTTGGGCTATTTCCCCAAAAGGCATGATATTAATGAATGTTATCCATGCTTATATACTCATAAGCCTTCCAATTTCTAACCGATATGGGACATTGTGAGACTTTGGATGAGCACACAGAATAGTTTCCCACACTTCTCATAGTGGGACATTTATGAACTTTAGGTACACACTCCAACAATTGTCCCCTTGAATAAGTTCTACAAGTACGCCTTTCCATAGTTCGATCCACCGTATACGTGAAACACCATCAGTAAGGATACCAATATCATTTTTGTTAAACTTCCATCCACATGGATAAGCTTGAACCCGACACTAATACCACTTATTGGGAACTTTATGGACCCTTTTCCTATCCACATTGGCATGATATTATTGTCCACTTTAAGCCTAAGCCCTCATGGTTTTGTTTTGAGCTTTTTCCCCAAAAAGCCTCATACCAATTGAATGATAACGATGCTTTATACTCATAAATCTTCCCATTTCTAAGCGTGTGGGACATTTGGCAGGCTTTGAGGTGCACACTCACTAGTACTTTTCCTTCCTAGCGATGTGGAATATTTATGAGATTTTAGGTGCACCCCTGACAATCCTCCTCGAACAAAGTTCTGAGCCTCCTTTCAAACGGGTTTTCCTTCACTATGTTCATACGCCTTACATGAAGTACCATTTACGACTTGACTATAGCACCCCTTTAGGTCCCGGCCCAATTGGTGGATCTAGAGAGCCCAGGATCGAGATGCTCGTTTAATTCTTTTTATTTACTTTTTATTTATTTGTTTGTTTTTTAAAAAAAAAAGTGTCACGACCAGTCACTGGTACGACGAGGAATGGCGAATCCGAGCCCAGGAGCCTAGTTTATAGGCCATTTTCATTTATCTTATCAAAAACATTTTATTTATGTCATTTCATTTTAGAGTTTTCAATTACGCGGAAACATTTCATTTACAATAGGCACAAGGCCTTTTTAAATATTACGGAAAACAGTTGCAAACGATAGTCCCATAAACATTTACATTATACAAACACATTTACATTAAAGGCATTCTATGCTCTTTCAAAAAGGAGTACAAAACAATGTTTTGAGTTTGCTCGTTAAGTTCACAAATGTCGCACGTTTAAAGAATGGTATCGTATATTGAGTATTATATACTTATACGCCGCAACTTTTTCTATGACTCTGCGCTTCTTGTTCTTGGCCTCTTACTTGCTTACTTGATACCTGAGCATAGATAAAAACTACACGCTAAACATTTTCATGCTTAGTGGTTTTATACCGTTCTATTCTCAAATTCAGTTGAATATAAGACATACTTTTATATTAAACCATACTTTTTACTTCATTCATGATCATTGTAAAACAATACTCATGCTTATTCATTTTCACATACTATCAATTTACGGTTCATTGATCATTTATAAATATGCCTTTTCATAGGCAACAAATCATTCAACAATTCAATTCATGAGATTCCAAACATACACTCTTAAAGATGTGTTTTAGTTTACAAATCTCATTTTCGCTCATCAAAGTTTCTTGTTTCACTTTGTCTATACAATTCACATTCCTGAAGGATTCCGTTTGGTGAATCCCGTCCTTTTTTTTGTCATTCGGTAATGTGCTTACACATTTAACAATTTCGGTCTCCCATCATGACAAATGTCGATTGGTGCATCCCGCCAAGTGGTCATTTAAAAATGTCATACACCATAATGATTGTAACACCTGGTATATGTTTTGTTATATTCAAGTAAGGATTTTTGGGGAGCAAATGCAACTTATGCCCTATGATATTTTAAATTGTGATTAAGATTAGCCATCTTAATGGTTGGTTTAATTAGAGGATTAGCAAAGTGTGTTAGATTGCATTTTTTATGGCATGTGGGTCAATTATGCAGTGGTAAGTTTAGTGATTGTTAGGGTTTGTAATTAAGTATGTGTTGAAGGACCACTTTGAAAAACTTGTTAGTGGAGAGGACTAAATTCTTAATATCCTTGTGAGCTATATTGGCATCATGAGGGCTGACACCTCATATATGCATGGTAGGAGATCTTGACATGGCAAGTGCATGAAACTTGCCATGTGCCAAGCAAACCAATTTCTCTTGGTTTTGGATGCTAGACCAACTTCTTGCTAGGAAGTGGAAAATTCTGGAAATTTAGAAAGTGAGAGAGAGTTCTAGAGAGAAGCTAGAGAGAAGGAGGAGAAAAGGCTTGAAGGAAAGCTGGGTTTTTGGTGGAAGAAGTTCACTAAGGTATGTAAACATGATCTTTGAGGCCTTAGTTGTATTTCTAATGGACTTTGGTTATATTCTAGGGTTTTATTGGGATTTAATCCTAACCTAGATTTGATGAAGGTGTGTTTGGTGGAACCCTAAATTGTAAAGACCATTTGTGAAGATGGCATGTGTGTGTGTCCAAGGAGTGCTGTCAACTTTCCCTTGACCCCATGACAGTGTTTTGGCCATAAGTTGGCTAAGAACTCGAACTGGATGATTCCAATTGGAGAAGAAGCCCAAGACCCTAGCCCTTCGAATGTCTAGAAGAAACCAAGAACTAAACCCTACCATAAAACCCTTGAATTTGAGGTTGAAAGTCAGATACAGATTCTGTCCCATGTTTTGGAGCAGTTCCTGTTTTTGAGTCATAAGTTGAGTTATATTGATCCAAATGGAGTGATTCAAAATCCCTCTCAAATTAGCCACATAGGGGCGTAACTTCATGAAGAAAGTGTGGCCAAAATTATGGCTCATTTGTTCCCATAATTTCGTCAAAGTAAGGGTGAAGTGAGGACTGCAGTTATGTCCCTAGGAAATGGTCTCGGGAGGTCGAGTGTAGAAGCCATAACTCTTGATTCGAGTCCGAATGGCCTGATTTGAAGGCTATGGAAGCTAAGAGATAGGAGAACTTCTGGTCAGAAGACCATAGTGAACAAAAACGTGTATGGCTGGTCAAATGGTAGTTAAGAAAAAAGAAAAAGGAGATTCTTGAGATAGAAATTTGAAACAAGGTACAAGTGTTGTGTGTGCTATTTGTGTTACCCTAATAAGGGGTGTTAAATGTTGATATTAGTAAGTGTAAAGAGAGTGCTCTTGAAGATCCAAGGTTTATGTTTGTAGGTATAAGAATATGTGTGATTGATGGTGAACTAGTAATAAACCAATTGGGTAATTTTATGTAACGGATTGTTGAGCTAAGAAATCTTATGACTTGTTAGTGCGGATCGCTGGAGTAGCCTCGGTTTTGACTTCCTTGGGAACTTGTGGATTTTGGATCAAGGAGGTGGGGATCTTGTAACCTTCTCTGCTTATACCATGGTTTAATGAGTGTACCGTCCATGCTTAGGCTGTGTGATTTTCTAATGATATATAAATGTGTATATTTTTATATCTATGGAATTCTTTGAATTAGTGGTGCATGATGTTTTAAATATCATGTGGGTGAATGCTTTGTGAAATTGTTTTAAAGCATGACATGGGTATGGAGATTGTCGTGAGTCGGATTGATGTAGTGGACACGGAATTTATGGCTAGTCCACGGGTTGTAGTCGAAGGTCACGGATATACGGGATGTGGGCATATCCACGGGTGGTAGTCAAGCAATTTGTCGTTATCGGGATGTACATAGGCATATCCACTGGGTAGTAAGTCCAATGATTTGAGTTGTTCGGGATGATCGGCTAGTCCACAGGTGAAAGCGAAAGAGTCAACGATGAGGGGTCGAGATGGTGGTAGTATTGCATCCATTTGTTTCCACATCAACCTATTAATTGAAAATGCTCATGTTTTGAGATGTGTTGAATTATTTGTATTTTGAAATGTTTTTTATAAGCATGGCTTGTTATGGGATTCACTGCGAGGTTGTCGAACTCACCCCTGATTATTCCCTCCGCCTTAGATGCGGTACGAGACCGGTTGCATGACTTGAGTTTGACTTGAGGGGTTTTGGAGGTTTGGGGGTGTCGTCATTGTATAGCATCTTTGGTGGTTGAGCATACATTTTGAGAACATCTAGTGTTGTGTGGAGGTTTCCTACTGTATATTTAGACCAGTTCATATCAGATCATAGGTCTATTTGTATATTTGGCTTGTGGCTATTAGTTTGGGACACTTTGTAGAAAGTTTTGGGATTTGTGTAAATATTATTTTGATCAAGTGTAAGTGAATAGTCTTGGGTTCGTGAGGACTTACCAGTGCGGATATGTATATATATGTTTGAGACCTGGGTTGAGTTTTAGTGGAGTTTCTGGGCGATTACTCAGGTGGGTTTTGGACTCGAGGTTTTGAAATCTGAGGTTGATATATATGGTGTGTGGGGCTAGGGGTAGCCTTTTATGCAAAGTGGATTTTGAAAGAGTCCTATGTTAGGGACTCATTATGAAAAAAAAAAAAGATGGTAAAATAACATAAATCACATCGTGGAAATTAGGGTGTGACAATGATGAATGTTGATTGATGCATCCCGCCATGTGGGACATTTAACAATGCCATACACCATCATGACGAATGTCGATTGATGCATCCCTCCATGTTGGTGGTTCGGTATATCGATTCAATTCAAGATGTCAAGAATTGACGAATTCGTTCTGATTCAATTAATCACTCACATGCGATTGGTGTCGGACATTTCAAATATCACATTTTCAAATCGATATGCACTTTCGTAATAACATTTCAGAGATATGCATACTCCATACAATCGTTTTAGATTTATTTGGTAAACTACCAAAACAATTGAAATCCGAATATAATTACGGTGAACAAAGAACTAACAATACTTGAATCGGAATAAAGGTCCGAAGAACTAGCAGAAATTTGTCGACTCTTGTTTCCTTCCACTTGATCGGTCCTGGGTCGGTGATCCTCACCGTCCCTAGTCAATAACAATTCGCCACTCTTGGTGGATAAACAATTATTATACATTTTTGTGAATGACAATTAATCTTAAGTTAGGTTTGGGTTAAGACACTAGTGCGCGAACGAACTTCGCGAAGGTGGCGATGTATGATACATTTTTCATTTAGTTTTATCCTTATTTGAACCCCCATTAGTCATTTATTAGGGTTTCTATACTATCGGTGTCTGAGCTTGGAGCTTTGAACAACAATCAAAATTGCTGGTATGAATAGTAGGCTGGCTGCGAGTGGCAATGCGTCGTGGTGTACCCGAGGGGTGCCATTTTGGCACCTCAACCTCGCCGTGACGAGGGTATCCCATGCCTTGGCGTAGGTCTACGCCAAGACATGGGTTTCTGACTATGTAGAGACTAGATAATGCCCAAATTTTTCGCACTTTGCTTCTTCTCAAAGTACTCAAAATCCCAAAACAAAACATAGGAATCACTCCCAATAACATCCTAATATCATCTTAAACCAACCACAGGCAGAACCTATGGATGGTTTAGGATTTTTTTAACCCAAACATCATCAAAGAAACTCTAGGGTTTGGTTCTTACCTTAAATCCCTTTGCACTTAAAGTCGTAACCTTTTTCCTTCTTCCTTCTTGCAAGATCTTGAACAAATGGAAGGATTTACACAACAATCCCTCTTCTCCTCCAAAAACCCTAGCTTCTCTCTCACTTTGCTCTCAAGCACATTTTTGCCCAAATGCACAAATGCCTTCTAGATCATTTGGTCTTATTCCTCATTTTAAGTGTAAGGGTCGTGTTTGACTTACACACAAATTCCATTTCTCATTTTTCTCCTTTTTGGTCTTCATTTCACTTTCATTTATCATTTAATTCACTTTAGCATTTAAGCTTATTCTATTCTTGACCCTTAGGTCCTCATTTTACCAATTCCAAATTTGCCTTTTTTATACTTGGGTTTATTTCTGAGTTCAATCAATTCTCATTTAGCGTATAATATTTAATCATATGCCACATATTCATTCGCTTTTCACAATTTACCGAGTTTACTCGAAAAAACCCGAGTTTAGCTCAATTCATCTGGAATATATAATAAAATTATTACAAAAATTAAGGTATTTTGGGACATTACAAACGCATCATTTGTTAAACACTTAGCGTAGTTAAAAGCAGTCCCATTGATACCATTTATTTGGAACTTTATGGACCCTTTAGTTTTTGGGCTTGTTTGACTATTGAACCTATTTTAGCACACAAAGAGGGAAATAACATTTTTAGAATTATTGTATTTGGTAGTCTTTCCCAACAAAGTGGATGTTTATACTAGGCAAACTACAATTATTGGTGGTGCATTTTATTTTGTGACTTTCATTGATGGCCACTCTAGAAAAGTTTGGGGTTTTGCTTTGAAAACTAAAGGTTGGATTCCTTGAAAGAACTCCATGCCATATTAGAAAGGGAAACGGGAAGAGGTAAGGACATACGATTCAAACGGTAGGTGATAATGTTGAGAAAGCTAGTTTCTCTGCTGAAATTCCAATTAGTATTGATCCAGTTGTTCCACCTATAGTGCATGCTAATCATGGGGGAGAGTTATAGGAAGGTGATTGTAAAACTCGGATAAATTTGATTTTTTCCGAAAAATGGCAAGACGGTAAGTTGTAGTTGTAGTACAGGTTGCAAACCTGAAATTTTTATAATCTTGGATGACGAAACGGACATCACCGTTGGATTTGTCTCGTGAAATCTAGTTACCTAGACAAATTTCGTTGAATTGAAGCGGTCGGAAATTTCATGTTTTCAAGGCAGCGGTGTCGGTGAAAGCGCAGCAGGGATTTTAAGAAAATCTTGAAAGTGGGAAATACATAAAGTAAATTTCATTTTAAAATAAATTGAACTTGAACTGGGACGAATTAAATTATTTCAGGGTAAAAACAGACCAGGATAAGTCGTGGACATGTGGCGCGACGTGGGCCGCCAAATAATTAAAATGTGGATAAGGTTAAAAGAACAAGGTTTTTGGGTAGAACACATATGATATTTCTCTTTTGGGGAAAAAATGTGAGAGAAAGAAGCGAAGAGGGAAAAAAAAAGAGAGAATCGACTTTCTTTCCCACGATCCAGGTTAGTCGATCGAATTCGTCGGTAAAAGCCAAAAGTTAAATGCCTCGAAGGGGAGCTACGCGTGGGTACAAGAATGAAGGATTTCCACTAAGATCCGAGAAGAAGGAGATTTGGGAAATCGGTTTTCGGAGCTTAGAGGTGTTCTCAGACCTCAGCCAGGTTCTATACGCTCGAAGTAGGGATTCTTCCTACGTTGGTTATTCCAACTTTTGTGAACTGATTTCTACCTAAGGGGTTGTTTGGTTGGATTTTCTGCCCTAAGGGGCTGTTTGGCATAAGTTAAAACGATTTTAATTGCCATTTTGCAGCCCGTTTGTGGCGGTTTTGTGTGTTAATTTGTGGTTGTGTGTAATATGTCCCAAAATGTGTTGAGGGATTGTTTGGATTAAAAATTTTGAGATGGTAATTGTGCCCTAAGGATTTGTTTGGCTTGCTTTAAAAGCGACTTTTGGTGTCGTTTGCGGCTGATGGTGGTTAGTTTTGTGTGTTGATTTGTGGTTGTGTGTAATATATCATAAAAAGTGTTTAGGGATTGTTTGGATTGAAAATAATAATCCGGACTATTAAGGGCTTGTTTGGTAGGTTTTATGGCCGGTTTAAAGGCTTGTTTGACAGGTTTTGTGGCTAGTTCAAGAGTCGGTTTGGGGCTGCTTGTATGGGCTATTTTTGTGGGCATTATATATGCCACATTTGGCCTTGAGGGTGAAGGGTGTTATTACTTGATTGGTAATAACATGCTTGATAATTATTGTTTGATGAATGTTGATATATGCATGCTTATATATTGACATTGAAATAAATGGTTGTTTTGGAAATTATATACATGTAATATAATTGTCTATGATACATGGTTAAATGTATGAGATAAATTATCCATATGACATTCATTACATATGTGGCATGACATTGATATGCAATGGTACACTACATTGCATATGCATGGGAACATCGCATTTCATGGGCGTGAGTGCATGGTTGAGATCAACACTACAATGGGTGATTGATGAGTGAGGCTCGTACCGTTATCTGTGAAGTCCCAGCCAGTCGCATTGTTGACGAAATGGTAAAAACATTATTAGGATAATAGGAAGAGGGCTAAGATACTCCCTCGGGTGAAAAGACAGAGACGAGTTGGTCTTCAACGGTGAAAGTCCAAAAATGGTTGGAAGGCGTGCGAAGTTTGCGGTGGGATCCCGAAAATTCGCTACCCACAAAAGACACATGGTTTTGTAAATAAAATGATCATTCGAGGTTTAACATCCAAAAAGCTTTTGGTTTGTAAACAAATGACTTTGGTTTCAAAAACAATCATTGGATGTAATCCATCAATGATGGTTTATCACACATGGGCATTGCATAGTGTGGTAGGAGTCGATAAAGACTCGAGCATGATATAAGTAAAGTGTAACACCCCAAATTATACCCTATTAGTTTTATTATATGTTTAAGGTATAATATAAGTAAAAATTAGCATTTCCATAAATTAAGAGTAAAGTAGGAAAAATGTTAAATGATAAAAACCAAAATTAATATAAGAGTCAAGGTTAAAATAGTAATTTGTAAAATGAGGACCTAAAGGTCATAACACAAGAAGATGATATGCTATTAAGAATTTAGATAAGTTGATGTGTAAATGGAATAAAATTGAGGAAATAAAATACGAAATTTTAAACCCAGAAAGAGGGATAAAATTTAAACATAGCCTTATGATAAGACCAAAATACCTCATTTTGGCTTTGGCTAGGGCATGGTTTTGGGGAGAGAATCCATTCTAAGTTCTTTTCTCCATTTTATTCAAGGAGTTCTATTGGCTCAAGGAGAAGGAAGGGAAGAAGAGGAAAAAGGGAAGAAGAAGTTCGAAATCGGTTTGGAAATACTTGTCTATGTTTGGGTTAGGAAATTTTCCAACCTTTTTCTTTGGTTATATGTAGGTTAGGAAAACCCTAACTTATAAATGTGTTTTAGATGGTTTAGTTCGATTTGTAGTTGGTTGAGTTTTGGTTGAAAGGATTCCGATGAAATGGCCAAAACTAGCCATTTTGTTTCTACTCGTACCCCCAGGCTTGGGGCGTGGGAGTGTACGCTGGCGTAGAGCCTCAAAGCAGAGGAGATCCTGCGATCTGGAAACTGACCCGAGCAGAGTTTTCTGTTCCTCTCCGCCGAGGCCAAGCGATCTTGTCGTTGGGCAGACATTGTTTCTCGTCCTTATGTGCTAATGTCTTAAGAACAATATAACAAGCTCAGTAATATATATAATTGTATGCTTGTCGGAGACTGGATAGTGAATGAATAGGCACGTCTGTTGGTCTGACGGCATACGCATTGTGCTATGAGCCACCTGCGATGACAAACACGTCTGCGTTCGATTACCCTGGCGCTCCTACTAGTGCTACGACATACATTGTGCGTCTTTATTTAGTGCGCGACGCCTGCGGTATGTGGGCGGACACATCTACGTTCGATCGCATGCCATACCTTTGGGTACCTGTTGTCTTTAGTCCTCTCATTCATTGTTATTGATCTCTCTGAGACGAACATTTATATGATAAGAATCTAAATGCGAACAAGGAAGAAAGCATAAGAAATCGAGTTACGTTGCATGTGTACCTATGGAGTACCTTACATGCAGATCTCTGTTTTGAACTCCTATGGGAGATATGAAATTCCGTTATAAAAATGATGCTATATGAAAACTCTGTTATATAATTCTACTATACATAAACTCTGACATATGCATTATGTTTTATGTATCTTGTAATTGTGGAGCACTTCAAGTGGTCATATATGTTATCTGTTTCCCACTAAGCTATAAGCTTAGGTTTCATCCGTGTAGGTATTGAAGAGGACATCCGTGGCATTCCGCACTTGCCAGGCCAACACAACAATAGGAGTCCACCTTATGTAGGTTTCTGATTTTGTTTTGTAATGTTAATGTGATATTTTGGACATAGTACATATTTTTGTAATAGTGGAATTTGTATAAGTACAAGTAAATAGGACTCATGAATTTATGTATAAGACATTTTAAATACCACTACGGTGGTAGTTTTACAAGTTATATTCTGATATATGAATTTGTTTATCGAAATGAGCCCACTAATATCAGGAAATCAGTTAAAGGAGTCTCAGTCCCGTACCGCGCCCCCTATCTTTGCCAAAGCAAGGGTAGGGGCGTGATAGTAGTTGAGTGGAAGTAGGAGCATATCACGATGGATTTTGTGACTCACTTGCCGCGGACATTGCAAGGGCATGACATGATGTGGATGATTGTGGACCGGCTTACTAAGTCAACACACTTTTTGGTTGTGCGGATGACCTTCACTCTAGAGGAATTCTGCAGGTTGTACATAGGGGAGATTTTTCGGTTGCATGGAGTGCCAGTATCCATAGTATCGGATCGGGATCCCAGGCTTTTAATTCATTTTTGAAAGAGTTTCCAACGAGTCATGGGGACACAATTGATGATGAGTACAACTTTTCATCCCCAAACGAACGGTCGATCAGAGAAGACCATCTAGACGTTAGAAGACATGCTATAGGCATGTGTCCTTGATCTCAAGGGTAGCTGGGAAGAGTATTTACCCTTAGTGGAATTCGCCTACACAATAGTTATTAGGTGAACATACAGATGGCACCCTATGAGGCACTATATGGGAGGCCTTGCCAATCTCCGATTTATTAGACGGAGGTGGGAGAGAGACCCACCACTAGTCCAGACTTCGTTAGAGACACCTTTGAGAAGGTGGATTTGATACAGAAGCGTCTTCTCATAACTCAGAGTCGGTAGAAGAGAGATACCGCAGATGAAGCGACGGCGACCTCTGGGGTTTACGGGTGGGTGATCATGTCTTGGAGGTAATGCTAAGAGAAAAGTAGTCCAAGTTCGACAGCGGGAAAGGAATCGCCCGGTATATTGGGCCCCTTCGAGGTGCTAGGATGGTAGGTATGGTTGCTTCTTAGGTTGGCTTTACCCTGAGGATTTGTCAGTGTTCTTGTGGTATTCCATGTCTCTATGCTCCGAAAGTACACTCTAGATCCGACCTATGTGGTGGATTGGGGCGAGCTTGTTGTTGATTAGGATGGAACCTTCGAGGAGGGACCGGTGCGTATCATGGATAGCCTGGGAAGAGTTTTGCGAGGCAAGACTGTGAGGTTAGTAAAGGTGTTGTGAGCGGCAGAAGTGGAGAACGGTAGGGAACGAAGACCTTTATGCATGTCAATTATCCTTTCTTGTTTGAGGATGAAGGTATGTTTTTAGTCATTTGGTGATTAAATGATTGTTGCATATGCATGTGATTTTAATGTGTATGTGTGTGTGAATTTCGGGACGAAATTATGTTAAGGAAGAATGTCGAGCCAGTGGGTGAATTTTTGAAAAATGGAAAAGCAGTGAAATTGTCGCTACAAAATAGCCGTATAGGTTCTGGCTTGGAATTTTTACAGATTTCAAATGTGAAAGCGGACATCACCATTGGATTAAGTCTGCATTGAAATCTAGTTACCTAGACAAATTTAGTTTGAATTAGAATGGTAGAGATTTTCACGTTTTTCGCGGCAGATTGTCCAATGAAACCCGAAAACGGAATTTTTGAAAAAAAATCTTGAAAGTGACAAATAAATAAAGTAAATTTCATTTTAAAATAAATTGAACATGAACAGGGACGAAATAAATTGTTTCAAGGCATAAACGGATCCAGATAAGTCATAAACACATGGCGCGACGTGGGCCAAGTAATTAAAATGTGGATAAGGTTAAAAGAACAAGGTCTTTGGGAAAAACACATCTGATATTTTTGCTGGGGGGAAAAACATGAGAGAGAGCGAGCAAAGAGGGAGAGAAAGAAAGAGAATCCAACCTTCTTTTCACGATCCACGAAGTTCCGTCGGTCGAAATTCGTAGGGCCAAAAACCAAAGTTCATTGTCTCGACGAGGGCTACACGTGGATACCAAAAATGAAGGATTTCACCAAAGATCCAAAGGAGATTTGGGGAAATTAAATTTTTCGGGCTTAGAAGGTGTTCTCGAGACCTCCTTCGGTTCTACTACGCTCTTAGAGGTAAGGATTCTTCCTCGCTTGGTTTTATTCTTTACTTTTTGTGTAGTGATTTCTACCTAAGGGTTGTTTGTGAATTTGCTACCCTAAGGGTTGTTTAACATAAGTTGAAACAACTTTAATTGCCATTTACGACCGTTTGTGGCTAGTTTTATGTTGATTTGTGGTTGTGTGTGTCCCAGTGTTTAGGGGTTGTTTGGATTAAAAAGAATTGTCGGACTTTTTAATTGATGCCCTAAGAGTACATTTTGCTTTGTTTAGCGACTTTAATTGTCATTTTAAGGCCCGTTTGTGGCCGGTTTTGTGTGTTGATTTGTGGTTGTGTGTAGTATGTCCCAAAAAATGTTTAGGAACTATTTGGATTGAAAATAATAATTCGATTTGTTAAAAGGCCTATTGTAGATTTTGGCAATTCAAGAGTCGGTTGGGGATGCTTGTGTGGGCTGTTTTTGTGGGCATTATATATGCACAATTAGCCTTGAGGGTGAAGGGTGTTATTACTTGATTGGTAATAACATGTTTGATAATTGTTGTTTGATGAATGTTGATATATGTATGCATATATATAAACATTGAAATGAATGGTTGTTTTAGAAATTATATACATGTAATATAATTGTCCATGATTGATGGTTAAATGTATGAGATAAGTCGTCCATATGGCATTTATTATATATGTGGCATGGCATTGATATACAATGGTACACTACATTGCATATGCACATGAACATCACATTTCATGGGTGTGAGTGCATGGTTGAGATCAACACCACAATGAGTGATTGATGAGTGGGCTCAATGCCATTAAACGAAGTCCAACAGAGTCGTATTGTTGAACGAAATGGTAAAAACTTGTGTCAGGTAATAGCAAGAAGGGTTAGATACTCCCTCGGGTGAAAGATCTGAAGCGGATTTGAGATACTCTAGCAGTGAGAAGTCGAAGTGTTGGAGGTGTGAGAACTCTGGTGGGACCTCGAAAATTTGCTTCCTACAAAAGACACATGGTTTTGTAAATAAAATTGTCATTCGATGTTTAACATCTAAAAAAATTTTGGTTTGTAAACAAATGACTTTAGTTTCAAAAATGATCAATGGATGTAATCCATCAATGACGGTTTATCACACATGGGCATCGCATAGTGTGGTAGGAGTCGGTAAAGACTCGGGTATGGTACATGAGTGGGTCTCATCTCATTTCATGACATGTAGAATTCCAACATAGGATTGCATATTCTTGCTTGAAATTGTGGAGGTGAATGTGGAAGGTGAACATTGTCTGTGCACTTAAGTGGGGAGTAGCCTCTGTAGGAATTACTGCTGGCGTGGCTCACCTATAAGGAAAAACATTTTAGGTGCGAGACTATCTGGAGTGGACCGGTTCTCATCGGGCCGAGGGTGAAGAGAAAGCGGCGTGTGGCTTTACATAATTACTGTAATTATTTTGTAAAATAATTTGGAACAAATTATCTTTGGCATCAATACTAATATGTAAAGTTGTAATTAAGACTCCTTATGGACGGTTTTTAATATAGTCTTAAATGTTTTATATGAATATGCATAAATGGACCCGGTCACGGTCATTGTGTTACATTGGGCCTCGGATGGGTCATGTTGTTGTGTAATGTACAGGTTGGGAATTGGATAGAGCTCCCCATATAAAGGAGGTTATGTCCGATTTTTTGTTAAATTATTGATCCTGGTGATTGGGACACACGAAGGGGTATCGGGTTACACGATATCCACAGGTTTCCAGCAGGTTGATGGGTGATCGGCGAACCCCCAGATTTTGGGGTGTCATAGTGATGGTGTCATTGAAAATGAAGATGACCCTACCGTTGATGATGTTAGACAAGCGAACAAGTTGATGGAGAACTCCGCTACCACCATATGAGCCACCATTGAGAAGATTCGCAAAACGTCAGTACCTACGAGATATCTTCCTAATGAATATGTGATGTTTACTGATGGGGGAGAGCCAAAAACTTACCAAGAAGCCATTTTACATGAGAGTAAGAAAGAGTGGGTTAAAGCCATGCAATAAGAAGTGAGATCCTTGCTTGAGAACCACACCTATGACTTGGTGAAGTTACTACAAGAAAAGAAAGCTCTCATAAATAAATTGGTGTACAAATTGAAAACTGAAAACAATGGCTCACAACTTAGGTACAAAGCAGAACTGGTTGTGAAGGGGTTCAATCAGAAGAAAGGTATTGACTTTGAAGAAATCTTCTCTCTAGTGGTAAAAATATCCTCTATTCGTGTTGCTCTTGGTCTTGTTGCTCGCTTGAATTTAGAAGTTAAACAACTTGATGTGAAAACTGCATTTCTTCATGGTAATTTAGATAAGAAATATACATGCAACAACCTGACGATTTTGAAGTAAAGGAAAATAAAATCTTGTGCAAGTTAAAAGAGCTTGTATGGACCAAGTAAGCACGAACTGATAGTGCAAAAATTTGACTTTTCATGATGAGTCATGGAATTTTAACATGTAACCACATTTGATCATTGTGTGTTTCTAAAGTTATCTAATGATGATTTTATTATCTTCCTCTTGTATTGTCCGTCCTAACCTGACCAACCCCTATTTGGACGGACTGAGGGCGGACCACTAAATCCATTTATTTGTAAAACACATTTCATATACTCATTTCGATAGAATATTTAATATCCATTTAATCATATTTATATATGTGAATATGATATCATTACTTATTCACATTCATTAATATAAAGTATGCATTATATCTTTTCTAGGGCCCATATACTTTAGTACAATGTTGCTAAAAGCAGATTTTCATGCCCTTTCCAGTCATTTACAAATATTTTCCAAAGTTCACCTCGATCTTTGAAAATCACAATATAGGTACATTCCATGATAAAAAAAAAAATTAAAAATATAATCTTATATGAAGATATTTACATCTTTTGATTTCAATACAGGTAGTTACATGATATTATGGAATGAAGTGTATGCATGGGCCAGACATTTACTTATACTCACTTTGGGATTTGTGATGACTACGGGCTCTGCGGTCTTGATCTATACTATCTACTTGGTACACACCGTGGAAAGCCCAACACACACTAAGCATTTCATGCTTAGTGGTTCTTCCCATTTCTATTCCCATTTCAAACAATTATACCACATCTATATGCATAACAATTAACTTTTGCTATATGCATCCTTGTCATTTCAAAACATTCCAACATATTTTCAAACAATCTTTCAACATACTACTCATGTGATCCATGTAATATTTATAAATATACCATTTATAATAGTTTAACATACTTCATTTTGTCTCAAATATAGAAATACAAAATTCTCATCTTTCATGCTCCCATGTGTTATTATTCTTGTCGCAACTCAATTCACACAATCCACACAATTATTAATCATTTTGCCCTTAAACGAATCTAACTGAAACTTTTGGTGTGTAGGATAACGGCATCATCGGCACGGTCCCGTTAGGTTGCAAGCCAGTATAAAACATTTAATAACTCAGTACTGTCTCGTTGGGCTACGGATCGATATGCTACAATAAATCATTTCATTAGCAGTACTACTACATTGACCCTTATTGATATACCAATCTATCCCTAACTCGAACATGAAGGTTAACATTCTCTTTAAGGGTATTAATAATTAGTCATTTACAATACCATTTTCACATTTCCAGAATACAATTAACATTCTCGACGAATTCGGTTGTACATACGTGAATCTCGTCATGTTTATATGACATAGTTCGTTTACTCATCAGTGTATCACTGAAATAAAATTCATTTATGGTTGAATAGAAATGCGTATGCGGATGTTTGTCAAACATTTGATTCTTGGTTCAAACGAAAACCTGATTCCTGTAACAACCATTCAGTTGTTTGACAAACAAACTCTAAAACTTGAAACAAAGAGAAGTATGAAGAACAAGCCAAAAAGATTAGAGTCGATTTTGGTCTCCTATCCTTGGAATCCCAATCTTAGGTCAGGTTTTATCATCATCAGCCCCTAATCTATTACAATTACATGCAATTAGAGAGAACAAACAAGAAAAATCGATCATTGCATGCTAGTGTTTACGGTTATGGTTGATTTCTGCAAATACACACATATTGTAAAATTCAGGAAACAAATGAGCCATATTTTTCCCAAACTTCCTTCAAGTCTATTGTTCCTCTATAAATTTATTTTATTCATAAAGTAGAATCATCCAATTCGGAGCACTGAAACTCAAGATATGTTCTAAACAACCGGGACTACTCTATTTTCAAAACAAAACCGGTACCCAAAGCAGAACTTCACTTTGGCAATTTCTAGGTTGATGGGGTCGAGAGGAATTTGAATGCACTTATTTAAATAAAATTTGTTATATAGAAGTCTGGATTTTACCCAGAAATTTGAATCACTCAATTTGAATGATTGAAACTCGACTTATATTAAATCTGCGCAAAACACAAGAAACTATACCAAAAACGAGAACCGGTTGCCCAATAGAGAGCACCACTTTAGCAATTTCTAGGTCCAATGGGGTCCAAATTTGGATACACTTATTTCAAGAAATTTTGTTCTCATAGAAGTCTATTTTACCCAAATATTTGAATCACTCAATTTGGATGAGTAAAGGCCAAGTTATGGCGAAAATAAAAACATGGGATTGGAAAATTTTTGATAGCATCTCCCCTCAAACCCAACATTTCCTTTATACAAAAATTCCTCAAAACCAATCATAATCAAAGAAAAAAGGTTGCTTGAACTCTAATTCAAACATATATATACTAAATTATGGTTTTACCAATCCAAACACAATCAAAGAGGGAAGTAGGAGGGTTTCCTAACAAGCAAATGGGTTAATCCATACGACTTAAATGATATCGAAGTACACTTAATCTTTTTTGAACCTCCTCAGAAACGCTATTCTTCCTCTTCAAGAACAAGTAGAGTCCAAAGATGGCTTCTCCCCCTCTCTCAACTGTAGCCCTAGCTCCCTTTTTGCCCAAATGAAAAATGATCTCATTAAACTAGACCAAATTTGGTCTTATTCTCATCTTGTATAAGGTCTTTGTTTGGCTTCCCCTTTTAGCTTTTTTCATTTTTGCATAACAACATCACATTTCACTTTCATATACTCTTCTTCATTTATGACCTTTGGGTCCTCCATTTTGACATTTACCAATTTAACCTTGGCTCTTATATTAATTCTGTTTATTTAACGTATTTATACCCTAAACATATCATTAAACTACTAGGGCTTAATTTGGGTGCACTAATCCTATACAGAAATTCTCACTTTAAAAACCTCTATTGTTATCACTTAAAACCAATAAAATATCGAATAAATAAAAAAAAATTATAATAGCAGAAAATGCTATAAAGTAAAATAATAAAACGAAAAAACTATTTTTGGGACGTTACATGTATGTTGATGACATGTTGATAATTAGTCATGATTCTAGCAAGATTGACAAGTTGAAGAGAGAGTTTAGCAAGTCTTTTGTCATGAAAGACTTGGGATCGACAAAATAGATACATGGTATGAAGATCTCTTGTGATAGGAAGAATATGAAGCTTTGATTATCTCGAGAAAGCTATATTGAGAAGGTTCTTGAAAGATTCAACATAAGAATGTCTAAGAGAGTTTGCTCTCCACTTGTAGGTCAATTCAAGTTTAGCACTAAGCAATGTCCTACAAGTGAGAATGATACAAAAGAGATGAACAAAGTTATATCATCTGTTGAGCGGTAGTTTGATGTATGTTATGGTGCAATGCTGGGCGGACATTGCTCATGTAGTTGGAGTTGTTTAGCCTGTTTCTTACTAATCCTGGGAATGAGCACTGGGAAGCATTAAAGTGGATATTGAGTTATATGAGAGACACTTCTAAAGTGTGCCTATATTTTGGCTTGACAAGCTTGTGCTAGATGGAACTTTGTTTGAGGGGAGGATAAATCCATGGATTTACCAACACCTATGGGCCCGGTCTTACCGCTTTCTCAAGAATTCATGTGAAAAACCAATGGATATCTTTGATGTACGTACGTAAGAGTAGGGGTGTCAAACGTGTTGGGTTGGATTAAACGGTTCTGGGTTAAGCGGTGTGGTGAAAACATATGAAGCCCATATCGACACGTTTAATAAGCGGGTAAAAATCGAAACATGAAGCGAACGAACCGTTTAATAAGCGAATTAGCGGCCAGCGACCGTTTAACCGTCTAATTTTAAACGGGTTGGGTTGGGTCGGGTCGGGTTAACACGATAAACCACTCATTTGACCCATTTACCTGTTTACTACCCGTTTGACCCATTTAACACGGTAAACCACCCGTTTAATCATTTACCTGTTTATTTAAAAATGTTAACTTCATAAAACTAACAAACTAACACAAAAAATGTAATAATACTAATTTATTAAAAAAATGATATATTTTTCTATGTGGCTGTTATTAAAAAAAAATGATTAATTTTTTTAAAAAAATATTAATTTATTAATTTTATTTAAACGGGTAAACGGGTTAGCATATCTCACCCGAACACGACCCGTTTATTAAACGGGTTAAACGGGTTGACCGTTTATCCCGCCGACTCGTTTAGGTCTCACGAGCAGTTTGTCGGTTAATGTCGTGTGAGTTAATCGTGTCGTGTTGAATTTTGATAGGCCTACGTAAGAGACCACTGTGCAAGAATCTTGATTGGCATAAAGCTTATAAAGAGGAGCATGCATGTCATACCTGTTTTAATCTCCTTTATTAAGGGCAGATTGATTTCTTTACTATATTTTTCTTAATTAGATAATATATAGTCATAATTAAGTGGCAATCGACGGGCCCGGTCGGTAGAGTGGGCCAAAGCAGTAGGGTCAAAATTGACCCAGATTTTTTGGGCCAAAATTTTAGCAGCCCAGCCCACCCTAAAAACAGGGCTAGTCGGGCCAAATAGCCTTTTGAAAGCAAAAACAATTCGGGTAAGTCGGTAGAATTAGGACCATGCAAGACCTAGGCCATATTGGGCGGACAAATTTGGCGGAATTTTTGGACCAATAATTTAATGGCGTGACCCTAATTCGGGTGGACCGGTAACTTGTCAGGTGGTAAATTCTGCCTCTAGTCATAATCTTTATACAGGAGGGGTTACCTTGATCTATTTCACAAATGATTTGTTTAGCTTACAGGGAGGGGGTGGAATTAACCATTAATTAGGTACTTGGAATAGTTCCTACGCCTAAGACTCCATATGAGATGACACCTATAGAGCTTAAGAAGTTGTATATTCAATTTCAAGAGTTATTGTTTGGTGTTTGACCTTAGTGGAAGCTCATGGTTTACTTATGAAGAAGAATTCGTTAAGACGTTACATTGATTGAATGAAGTTGAATAAGGTGACAATTGGAACAAATTAATATCCTCTTTCTTGAATTGATAATTTGTTTATCTGCTTTGAATTTTTATGTGTGTGTTTAAAATTGATCATGGGATTCGAACTGGTCCAAAACTGTGTAAAGCAATCTCTTGTCCATCAAGCCATACAAGCTTTTAATAATTAAAGGCATTCAAACAATATATATTAGAGATAAATTATCTCTTACTTTTTATTACATTAATATTATTTTCAAGAATTACATTTAAAATTTTTTAAAAATAATATATATTAAAATTATTATGAATTGATAAGATAAAGTATTAATATATTGTTTTAATTCTAAATTAATAACAATAAAATATAAAAATAACAATAATAACAATAATTTGTTTTTTGATGGATAAATCAATAATATATATTTTAATTTTTAAGATTACATTATATTTGCTTGATAATTTTTAAAGATAATCTTTTAAATAAATCGTAATTCTAACAATTCTTTGACAACATAATTATAATAATAATTTATTGTTAATGGTTAAATTCTAATATTATATATTTTAAATTTAATATTATAATTATTTTATGATAATTTTTAAAAGATAAGCATTATCTTTCTTTAGAAAATAAAAATGATACAAACTTTTATAAAGATTATGTTTATAGTAGGTGTCTTTCATAATTTTATATATGTATATATATATATATGAAATGGATCCAAGGAGTGCCGGTGGGGCCTTTCACATCAAATTTTTAAAAACAATTTTTTTATTGCATTTTAAGAGATTTCAGCGCAAATGTTATCTTTACCCCATTTGAAATATCTAAAATATTAAGCCGATGATTGAAGCGCAAGTGCATAAAATTTGCAAAACTTATTTTACTTAATGCTTGCTTTTTGCGTAAATTCGAATCTTATTTAAGCCGCCACCGTGTGTATATATATATATATATATATATATATATATATATATATACGTATTGATATTGATGTGTGTGTGTGTGTGTGTGTGTGTGTGTGTGTGTGTGTGTGTGTGTGTGTGTGTGTGTGTGTGTGTGTGTGTGTGTGTGTGTGTGTTTTTGTGTGTGTGTGTGTGTGTGTGTGTGTGTGTGTGTGTGTGTGTGTGTGTGTGTGTGTGTGTGTGTGTGTGTGTGTGTGTGTGTGTGTGTGTGTGTGTGTGTGTGTGTGTGTGTGTGTGTGTGTGTGTGTAAGTGTTAAGCAATTCTTCAAAAAAACTTCGAGAACTGTAAGTTTGGTTAAATATAAATTTTATCTTTTAATCATTTACCCGCGTCTGGCCAAATGTCACGTCGTGTGAAAAATTAAGCAGTGTAAACAGTTCTCCATGATCTTTCAAATTAACAAATCGGAATAACTTGCAAAAATTGATTAGTGGGCCTCTTGTCATGTGAGATACGATGTCATTCTTTCTTAAGCTCAAACTTGCCTTTAATAGTAAAACTAAAGAAGTGTGAGTTTTGGTTAGAGAGAATATTTTCCCTTAGGCATGCAGTAACTAAGGACTAACATCTTAGTCAACCCTAGAAAAGTAAATACTATAAATAATTGGAGACCTAGTATTGTGATTAAGATTCAAAGTTTCCTAAGAATTTGTTGAGTTTACTATAGACAGTTGATTGAGTGGTTCCTAAAGATCACCTAGCAACCTATAACCAAGTGATATAAAAGGAGTCTAAGTTTGATCATCATTGATTATGATCATATTTTACAAGAATCGAAGAGAGTACATCAGTGACAACTCCTACTTTAATTCAAGAGGATTTATAGTGCATAGTGATGTCTCTCCCATCAAGGTTTTGGTTGCATTAAATCTTATGCAACTTGAGAAAGTTATGACTTATACATCTAAGCAGTGTGTCTTACGAGAGAAATTACTCCACTAATGATTTAGAGTTTCCTATAATGATTTTAATTTGTACTTAATATTTGAAATTTTTTTCTTTTTGATGAAACTTGTAAGATTTTCACACATCATAAAAAATTTGGAAGTGGTTGTTTTCCTGAAAGGAACTAAACAACAGATAGAGGAGAAGGACAATTACCTAATCACCTCCAACTTTAACTCATTTTTATCACTCATCATATAAACCAAAAAGCTTAGATAACCCTTCTTGAGAAAGGGACTGTTTCATAAGACTAAGATCATACATAGTAGTATATCCACATGCTTTTTGTTAAAATTAAATTCCCATTGACTAGGAATGTGTAATGTCATCATTTTCTCGAAATAATCAATAGAGGTATGATAGGAAGTTAACTGGTACATTCAAAATCACATAAAAATCTTGAAGGTTCAAAAGTAATAACTCAATTACACCTCTTTGTAACCAATTTTCACAAAAGCCGCAATAAGCATACTTAATAAACTAATAAAAGATACTAAAACAAAGAAATTATGTGAATTAATTAATCAAGTCAAAGCATCTCGATGAGTCATAGTTAACACCCACCCTCTAACATTGACTTTGTTTTATCTTCTCTATCATCATCTTAAACTTTCTGTAAATTTTATTCTCTAGACAACCAAGAATTATGTCCATGTTTCCCATAATGAAAGTAAGCTCTGGTTTTATTGTAGTATGGTCTACCTCAAAGCTTCTTACCAAAAATAGAACATATAGCACTTCTGAATTCTTGCAGTACTATTTTCTCCTTATTTAGACTCCCAATTGAGATGAACCTTTTTTATGCTTAGCTGCCATGCATGAACACTTTCACTCCTACCTCTCTTCCTTCGTTATTTATTGTACTATTGAAACCCCTCTTTATATATCCTTCTCTATTACAAGGACTTTGTCTACAAGCTTTGAACACAGACTAAACTTCAAAATAGATATCTTGTTCTTAAGGTAAAGTCTCAATCCATCCCGCATTAATGTTTGTTTCCCTCTCTAGTTGTTTTATTAATGATATTTGTTTATATATGAATAATTAAATAAATCAAAGTTCTCAACAACTTCAAACCCAATCATGATCACATCTTGTTAAACAGTACTATGAGATGATTCAAAGAATATGTTAGTTCAAAAATGAGAGAATGAAAATCTGAAAAGAAAGGCAAGTTGAGTATTTTTTGGAAATTTCAGGAAATTGATACGATTGTTGGCAAGGCTCCCTCGGCCGCACCATCTTGCCTCATCAATCTTCTTTGCCCCCGTGCTTGCAAGGCATTTAATAGCTCTGCTAGGGTAATCTTTGACAAATCTGTAGTATTTTCCAAAGTTGTAACGGTTGCTTCATATTTTTCAGGCACGGTTACAAGGATTTTTTGAACAATTCTTGAATCAGAAGATGCAGATCCAAGTAACCTTACCTTACTAGCAATGCTGAGAAGTTTGTCTGAGTAATCTTTTACAGTTTCAGACTCCATTTTTTGCAACTCAAATTCCTTATTTAGATTTAAGACTTGCAGACCTCTTATTTTTTTCGTCGCCTTCATATGCCTCCTTAAGATAATCCCATATAGCCTTTGCTATCTTTAGGGACATAACTCTGGTAAAGATAGTTGGTGACAAGGCAGCAAACAAACATGTTTTTGCCTTTGATTTTCTCATTTTCCTCTCCTTGTGAGTTTTGATTTGAGCCATGGTGGCATTGTCTTGCAAAGGAGATATTTCATAATCTTCCTCTACTGCTTCCCAGAGATCCATAGCATCTAAGTAGGTCTCCATTCTCATAGCCCAAATTTGGTAATTTTCTCCATCAAAAAACTTGGAGGAAATAGTGAAAAGAGGTCTCTGTTGACTTCACTAAAACTAATTATGGAATAGACTCACATATCCCCTAAGAAAATTGCCCTAATACCAATTGTTGGTTCAAAAATGAGAGAAAACGAAAATTTGAAAAGAAAGGCAAGCATAGTATTTTCTGGAAATTTCAGGATATTGACACTGTGCTGTTGAAGAAGCTTACATTTAAAAACTTAAAAAAAAAAACCTAAAGTAGAGATGTGCTCTTAGAATTAAGGCATGACTGAACAAACTAACTATCATCTAAAATTTAGGAACAAACAATTGATTAAGTTATTAAAATCAAAAACAGAATGAGAAGACGTGGTTAGTCCTGAGCAACCAACTAGCAAAAGAAAACAATTTGCTTAGAGTGAGAAGTTACCGAAATTAAAGATCATAAAAAATGAAAAGTAAAAAAAGCACACGCCTTCTTTTATCAAATATTTATGATTGTCAACATGCCTTCTCAAGAGCTAAATATTTATGATTGTTGACATATTTATAAAAAAGCAAATATAACTATTAATTGTCTAGCAAAAAAATGAATTATTATTTTATATTTAAGTGTTTGATATTCAAAAAAGCAAATATAACTACTAATTGTCTAGCAAAAAAATGAATTATTGTTTTAGATTCAAGTGTTTGATATTCAAATTTTCCTTAAGATGTTCCAAATATTAGTTTTGAAGAGTAATCAATGGTGTTTATATTTTATAAGAAGTTTATTTCGTAGGCTTCTTTTACCAAAAAAATAAAAAGCACATGCTTGGCATTAGGGAAATGAGTTAGCTGTGCATGATTATCCAAGATCGTATGACCGTACAGAAACATAGCACTCGGCATCTTATTGTCAAAGAGAACAAAAACAAATTGGGTGCAAAACTGCCCCATTTGCATTAATTTACATGGTTGGTGTGTGCTAAACGACTCCTCCGTGGCCCCTCAGAACTCTTATTGTTTGAGAGAGCAGTCGTAATCAGCTCACTCCTTCTAAAATGGTCCAAAAAAGAACAGCTTCATTACTGAATATATTACACCCTCAACTTGAATTATTGTATCTTGTTGAATACGTCAAAGCTGATAGTTAAATTGGTTTAGCTTCATAGCTAGAATAGATGATGCTCTTTTTTCATATTCCACCGTCGCTGACCTGACCTGCTCTTCTGTCTTTCCCAGCTGATCTCTTTTCAATTAATCATTGTAATCAATCTTCCATTGTTATTAAATTTCTGGAGTTGGTGTCTTCGGAGGATCTGGCCCATTAACTCACTAACATAATGGAAGAATCCCGGAAGATATGCACCACCAGCGGAGAACCAATGTGAATAGCTTGCATAGTCTACTGTAGTGTTAATTTCTAAATACTATTGTGACATGACTTCTGAGAATCCTATTGGCAAATTTTTCTCATAATTAGGCTAGTTGATAAGCTAGAATATTAGATGTCAATAAATTAAAGAAACACGGTCAAATTAAAGTCTTTCCTTTATATTGTATTCTTTTGTTTAAGTCCTATAATTAATTATAGGTACCTTAGCTTGTATTGCTAGCTGCATATATAAAGGGGAGATATATAGTAGAATTCAAGTCTCGTGTTCACTTCACTCTCCTTGCTTTGCTTCTTTCGGCTAGCTGCTATGATGGTAATGTCCCAGCCCTCCCTATATACATGCATTCTGCCTCTATGTATGTTTTATATAGTACGTACTGGCTAACAATTAACAAATGCATTAAATCAATGTCATTTTTTTTTTTTTGTGTTTGTATATGTGCCATATGATATGCCAATTTTGTACGTACCACAGAGAATTGAGTTGAAAGTCTGTATCAACTGTCAGAAGTGCAAGAGAGATTTGCTGCAAGTTGTCACCAAGTTAACTGGTAAACAGAAAACTTAAAAGCTTATAAGTCAACGTTCAGACAGAAAGCCCATTGAGGATTAATTGCTTATGAATATATATAGCAAATTAAACCTGCAGGTTGTAACTTTGTAGCTAGCTAATTGTTGTTGGAACTGGAACAGGTATAGACCAGGTAGTTGTGCATACTGATAAAGGGACAATATCAGTTTTTGGGACTGTCGACCCGGCGTGTCTCGCAAATAAAATCAGGAAAAGTGGAAAGGTGGCTGACATTATCAGTGTTGGACCTCCCAAGCCTCCTGAACCCAAGCCTGCTGCCACTGATCCCCCCAAGCCTCTCCCTCCTTATTGTAATAATTGCCAGATTATTGCCGGCGCCGCCATCTTTTCTACTGAGATCATTCACTGCTCCATTCTTTAAGGAAATTAAGAGGGTACTGTTCCTCATTACTCCTCCGCTAGCTGTATATGCATGCATGGTTAACATCAGTTTCCTACATGCATGTGTTGTCATGGTCATGTTCATGGCCATTCAAGTGTTTTCAGTGCTTTTATCGGGAAGACTGCCCATTAGTTGCGGGCAGCCCCATTATGTCCCTTGATAAGCGACTTGGTTTGAAATAATTGATCAAACTGAATGATCATATTACAAAGTTTTGTCCCAGAATATCAATCTAATACAAATTAGAAAAAAAAACCCAAATTAGTGCTTAAAACCGTAATTTGTGACTATGATTTTAACTTCAAGCTTAAAATCGTAATCACCAATTACAGTTTTATTGAGAAAGCATCAGTTTATGCATTATTTTAAAACATGCGTTAATTTAGATTTTTTTTAAAAAAAATATTATTTTGGGATAGCTCTATTTATTTGGGTCCAATCATTCATAGCTAGCTGGCTAAATAAATACTTATTAGAGACAACATTGGTCCATTTTTCTCCGTACAGGACTCTGGTGGCGAGTCTTCTCATTGGCCATTATTCTAAACTAAACAGATCAATTTATGTTTTGTGTGAAATAGAGATAATGTCTTTATAATGCATATAATCATTGGAGCAAATTTGCACGGCCCTAATGAAAGAGACATCATTACAGCTGAGTTCTGAATGTGTGTGTATATATATATATATATATATATATATATATATATATATATATATATATATATATATATATATATTATATTATATTATATTATATTAGATGCGATTGTCCAGCTGGTCAGAAAGGGTCATCATATTTAAACTTGTTTAAGAAAAGAGGCAATTTTTCTATAGAGAATCAATTCAACAGCTATTGAGTATTGACCTTGCTAGACAACAAAAACCATAGACAACAAACAATGAGAGACCTGTTTCCTAAAAAATAAAATAAAAAAACTAAGTGTATACAAGAAGGGAAGTGTAGGAAACAAAAGATGTGGGGGTTCAGACACCAATTTTGCTAAAACCAGTCCCTGACTTCAAATATCACAAGAACAAGAACCCAAAGCACTTATTTACGTCCAGACTCCTCATCTTCATCAGATAACAAGTACTTACTGAAGTGCTGCAATCTAAATTTCCACTCCCCTTTGACTGGATCATAGGACACATGCTCAGCACCTTGGTTTTTAGCTGCCTTCATTAGCATATTCCTGTAATTGTTGACCCTTGGCCCATCCATGTACTGATTCCCCGTCCTTTTGTCAACACATTTTATGTTAAAAAGAGTAACCTCTGCTTCCTTGTTCAGCCCTTCCCCAGCCGGGGGTTTCTTGCTCTCATCCATGTACAAAATCACCTCTCTATTGTTAAACTGGACAAGGGATTCAAGTTCAAGCCCCCGAACGTCTGTCTCTCCAGAGAACTTGATGCATCCATAGCCATGTCGTCCGACCAAAAAGTCCTTCACATGGCAGCAGAACCCAGCTTCTCCCCTTTCTTTTGTTGCCAATTCCTGGATTGTAGGCTCAGTATAGTAGTCAGTGTGATGGAGTTTTGGCATCAGCAGCTCCACATCATGTGCTGTCCTGGTCCTAGCTTCATCATCCTTATGCCCTGGGAATGGAGTGTCTGCATCCCTCTTTTGTGTGGAATCAACATCCAGGTCAACCCCATCAGTTCTATCTTCGGGTTTAAAAGGACTGCTTTGTTTCTTTATCCTTTATACTTACACCAACCTTTGCAAAATTTCCAGAAGAGGCAAATAGAAGCACAACCAATTCAAAAGTTGATCTAAGTGGTAAATGGAAAACAAGAATTGATTCAAACTTGGATAAGGAAATGACTATTGAACTCTCCCCTCCATTTCCTCTTCTCCTTCAAATTCTGTTCACATGGTGGCTATCATTAAGAACTGGAATTCTTAGTCAAAAAATCATTTTGCAGCATGACTAAATAAAAAAAGCTCCAAATTATTGTTTACTTATCAATTACATCCTGGAGAACTACAACAAATTCGAGCTTCACTTATTACCCAATTACAGGAGAATAAGATTGCCATCTGTGAGGCAGTTTTAGAAGTAGAGAGTAAAGCCAAATCTCCTGAATCAAGGATCAATAGTTTTGTTTCTTTCCTCTGTCCTAATGAGTTCTTGCTTCCACGTTTCATCCAACCCTGCTAGCTTTTTTATGAAATTGGAAGAAGAAAATCAAGGGAAGACTTGCACTTCTCTTTTTCCGAAGGTTTTAAAGAAAAAGAAAGAAGGCAAGCTCTACATAGCATGGGAATGCAAATACATGGATCCTTTTTCACAAATATGACTTGTTTCGCAATGATATGCGTACAATTGTTACCTGCATTTTTTTCTTCAGGTAAGTGGTACCCCCCTTCATGAAATATAGAAAAAGAAATTCAAGGGAAATCCAGTGCAGGGAATGAGAAAATAGAAAATGGGAGAGTAAAGACAGGCACTCAGGAAACCAGAAGAAAAAGAAAAAAAGAAACTCAAGTCATTTTTGACAAAAAGAGAATTCCAAAACAAGTTCAAATTAACAAATGGCACATGAATGTGTGAGTGTGTGAGTGTGTGCGCGCACACGCGCAAGTGAGAAACATCCTTAGTTTAAACAATGCCTGTTTTAAAAATCATAACTAACATATTTCAAATAAAATTACTTTAGTTTCTTAATCCCATAAAGAAATGGATCTACTATCTGATGGTATCTACAGAAAATTTTGGTTGAAGTCAAGGTTCTAATTTATGATTTCCAATTCCAAAAGTATATTGTATGAACCTTTTTTATATCTTTAAAACAATGCAGATTAAGAGAAAATCTTTCAATCCTGCAGTATGTTCAGAAATTCTAATCCAAGCTAGCAGAAATTGATAACCATGTCTAATTTCCGAGATGACATACTTACCCTTATTATGCACTGAAGTAGATGGATCCTTCAACAGAGACAGTCTCTCTTCACTCCTTGTAGGCCACTGTTCAGTGCGGCCCACAATCAATTCTCTTGGATTCTCCCTTGGTAAAAGAGGTTGTGATGGTACAACCGCAGCGCCCTGGGTAGTAGAACTGAAAAAATCTAAATAAACATGAAATCAGAAACTAAAGCATAAAAAGTCAACACAGTGTAACATTTATAGATTTCATATTGAACAAAAGAGAAGATACCAATGAACAAATATCACAAAAAAAATATTCTGAATTCAGAGTTAAGAAGCTGATACCCAATCAAAAGCCTGAGTTTACAATGTCATATTGGGAATTATTATCACTGTTTTCCTTTATTTTATGTGTTCATGGACAAGTTTCTGATTTCTTTTTCTTTCCTTGTCTCAATTCCTTTGTTTAGGAGGAAATATATGCTCTTTGGTTCTTCTTCATTATAATAAAACCTATTTTGCCAAAAAATAGATGCAAAATTATTTGGTTAGCATTTTAAGCTACATTCTTTTTTGTTATTTTCAGTGGGGAGAAAAAACATGCATAAATAACTGTCACAGAACCCAAATAAACAAAAGAGCATAGCATAGTGATTATACCTACCAAAGGCCATATAACAGAAATTCTAGTAGGACAAAAGATGGAGCTGATGATGATCTTAAACATCTAGTTTATGTTAACACTCTAAAATATTATAGCAACCAATTAGTCTACAAAGCATAAATTGTGACAGATGAAGCTTACAGTTGATCAAAGTGCATTCTGGACCAAGAAATATTGGTGACACCTGTCAACATGCCCCAGATTTCCACGTCGGATATGTGGGAGAATAGCAATTACATCTCAAGAAAGAACATAAGCAGAATAAAATCAGCTTTAAGTTACCTGCTGATGTCTGACCAAAGTTGGTATTAAAATTACCATCTGTTTGAGCAGCTTGCTCTGGATGAGGACTGGTGAGAGAGCACTGTATGTGTAGATAGAAGATTGAAAACAATGATGATGGCATTGATGTCATTAATAATGACAATAAGATAATATAGGTTAATTCGGTATTTTGCTTGACATAAAAAGTAAATAAAATTCATGATACTTTCAGTTGTTTGACCAAAACAAACCTCTTTGCTTGTAGGATGCAGTGGTGGTGTGCTCAAGAACAAGTTCTGCCCCGATGATATATTTGATTGACCCAAGGAAGGGGCAGTTCCCTGCCCAAGTGTGGAAGCAGTTTGTCCTATGGTAGCATTTGTCTGCCCAAGCAATGGTTCAGACAGAAACCATGGGGATGATTGGGTGCTATAATAATTCAAGCCAGATGTAAATGTTGGAGCTGTTCCTGGAGCTGAAGCATGACTTATGATAGAAGATGACAGCCTGGATGCAGATGAACTCGATGCACCAACAAGTGGCGGAGAGGTACTACTGGCTCTAAATTTAGGTGTAGATAAAGCTCAAATGCAGAAGGTATGGCTGATGCCGATGATACTTATCTAAAAAGGGATTATTGTGGTATGATGCACTAAAAGTTGATGAACTCATGGTGGAATTAATGATATCCAACTTAGGTTGAGCAAAGCAGGCATCTTTGGGGAATCGGAAGATGTAGAGCTGGAGGAAGGATTTATAGCTGACAGACAGAATGCAGGTGGACCCAAGAGGCTAGACTTTGTCGTGGAAGCTCCAAAGCTTATCATACCCACAGATTGACTAGCAGGAAACGGCCCACCTAAATTTACAATTATAAAATTAAATCAGTAAATTCATCTTTCAAGAGGAATAAGACAATTATATGGGTGCATGTTATGTAGTTCCTAGAAGAGCATATACCTTTATCTCCCAACTGATAGTCCTCCCACCTCAGCTCTTCATGGCTTTTGTTTCTGTAGATGGGTATGGCCGATATTGATTGAAACTTTCCGACAGATTGATTACAAATAAGTTCATCTACTTCAATTGTTGCAGTATAAGACATTATTCTACTTCCTCCATGTTGATCATTAAAAGCTGGATTTACAAACCCTGTGCTTCCAAATGTTGATTCCACAGTCCGAGATCCTACATGACAGTTTAAGGGATAAAAAAGGCTCCTTATCTATAGAAAAAACAAAAGCATGTGATACAAACTGCTAGATTCAGAATTTGATGCTTCTTGAAAAAAAATTCTAATATCCACAACTGCATAAACAATAAGAAATGTGAAATACTCACCAAAAATCAGAATGACCGTTCATAAGAAGATGGATTAGTTCCACCAGAGCTGCCAACAAATGCATTGCTTGATAGGCCATATGATGGGATTGGACCAAATCTAAACGTCGGGGTGCTAGAAGGCCCACAAGCAAGCATGCTTGAAGATCCAAAAGCAGACACACTTGAAGCCCCATAAGGCCCTGCTGAACCAAAGTTTGGCATGCAGGATGGACTAGACCCACCTAAATTTGTATATCATAAAAATAAATCTGCAAATTCATGTTTACAAAGAACCATAGTCTACATAAATGAATGTTATGCAGTTGGAAATGAAGCACACCTTTATCTCCCAATTGATAGTCCTCCCACCTCAATTCTTCATGGCTTTTGTTTCTGTAGGTGGATATGACAGATATTGACATCAGCTTTCCAGCAGGTTGTTCAGAATTAGTTCCTTCAACTTCTACTGTTGCAGCATAAGCTGCTATTCTACTTCCTCCAGATTGATCACTAGAAGCTAGCTTTCCAAAACCCACGCATCCAAATGGTGATGCTGTAATCTGAGGTCCTGCATGACAGTACAAATGAAAAACAATGCTTCATATTAGTAGAAAAAACAAAGCCATGCACAGAAAATAGCTAATGTCAGAATTTTGAAGCCTCTCAAAAGATAAAAGAAATGCAGAAAATACTAACCAAAAAGGGAAATCTGTGTCCCATAGGGAAATGTAGTTCCAACTGCATTGACATCAAATTTCGAAGTGGGTTGGCCAAACAATGAAGTGGAACCAAAGGTAAATGCCCGGGTGCTAGAAGCCTCAAAAGGAGGCCTGCTTGAAGATTCAAATCCGGGGATGCTTGAAGATCCAACAGCAGACACAGTTGAAGCAGTACATGGCCCTCCTGAACCAAAGTTCGGTGTGTTGTATGGATTAGACCCACCTACATTTGTAATTATTAAAATAAATCAGCAAATTCATGTTTGGAAAGAGCCATACAATCTATAATGTGAAGGTTATGTAATTGCAAGCAAGCATACCTTTATCTCCCAATTGATAGTCCTCCCATCTTAGTTCTTCGTGGTTTTTGTCTCCGTAGATGGGAATGGCGGACACCGATGTCAGCTTTCCAGTAGGTTGCTCAGAACTGGCTCCTTCTACCTCAGTTGTTGTAGCATAAGGTGCTATTCTACTTCCTCTGTGTTCATTACTTATAGTGCCTTGTCCAAAAACTGTGCTTCCAGATGTTGATACCATAAAGTGAGGTCCTGGATGACAGTTCAGGAGAGTAACCATGCTTCTTATTTATGACAAAGACAATCGCGTGTGGCATAGACTGCTAGCCTCATAAATTGAATACCTCTAAAAAAGAAACCTCAACATTCCAAACTGTATAAAGAATAAGAAATGCAACCAAGATGGGAACTGTATCCCAGAAGAAGATAGATTATTTCCGACAGACAAAGCTGCCAAATGCAGAAGGTGATAGGCCAAAGGATGGCGTAGAACCAAATTTAAATGCTAGGGTACTTGAAGCCCCGGAAGTAGGTATTTTTGAAGATCCCAGTCCGATTGTGCTTGAAAATACAAAATTGGACATGGTACCATGTGGGCCTCTTGAACTAAAGTTTGGCAGGCTGAAATACCAAATGTCGTGCCTGTGTTAGTTAATGTTGATACAGAAGTGGGATAAAATGCCTGGAAGTTTTAGCACTTCTGCCTGATAACAGAAGATACTGTTAAGGTTTTTTTTCTTTTTACACTGTTTAAAATTGAAGAAGAAGACAATGTTTTCATTGGAAAGAAAAAGAAAAAAAACCCCAAACAAAACAAAATCTTATGTCTAAATAAAAATTGATCTCCTAGAATGTTACTTTAAAGGACCAAGAGAATGGAAAACCAAAAAAAGGCACAAAATAAAATTCCAAATGCATACGTGCAAGAGTGCCTTCAAATGAAGAAGAATGCAGGGAAGAGAAAAACACAACAACTGCTAGATTGTATCGAATTTGTTCTGAAACATATCACCATGAACTGTTAGAATTAAATGTTTAGGGCTGCTGTCCAGATTTTCCATTTTCATTTAGTTGTTAATTTTGTTAATTAGTCCCAATTTGTGGGATTAGTATTTGATTTCCTATTTTCAATCATGGCTTGAGTTTAGGTCATTGATTATAGTATTATGATTTTCCTTAATCTAGGACCTTAATTTTAGTAATTTGTTTCCTATCTTTGTATTTAAATTGATGTAATTCTCCATCAAAAGAATTGAATTAAGAATTCCCTTCTTCACTGTTCCTTTCCTTTTTATTTCTCTCTTTGTATTTTTCAAAACTTCAACAATTGGTATCAGAGCCCTTCTTCTTGAGGGACCTGAAATTCAATCATGGAAGGTGAAACCAATTTTTCACCAATAGCTCCTACAACATTTGATGGAACAAACTATCAAATGTGGGTAGTAAGAATGGAGCCATATCTAGAAGCCTTGGATCTTTGGGAAGTAGTGGAAGAAGACTATGAAGTCCCTGCACTTCTTGCAAATCCCACCTTGGCTCAGATGAAGGTACATAAAGGAAGGAGGAAAAGGAGATCAAAGGCAAAAGCCTATCTATTTGCAGCAGTCACTCCCACCATTTTCACACGGATCATGTCTCTAAAGTCGGCAAAGGAGATATGGGATTACCTCAAAAAGGAGTATGCTGGAGATGAGAGAATCAAAGGTATGCAGATTCTAAACTTGGTTAGGGAATTTGAACTGCAAAGAATGAAGGAGTCTGTATCAGTTAAAGAATATACTAACAAACTTTTTGAAATTGCAAATAGAGTTAGACTTCTTGGATCCGAATTCACAGATTCAAGAATAGTTGAAAAAATCCTTGTTACTGTTCCTGAAAGGTATGAAGCAACCATTACTGCCCTTGAAAACGCCAAGGACTTGTTAAGAATTTCTCTTGCGAGTGTAAAAGTGCTTTGCAACCTGAAGCAAGGAGGAGCGTGAAGGCATAACAATAGAGAGTGCTGTGACGAGCATCGAAAAGCTACCAGAGTAGAGTGGAGTTTTTTTTTTTATGAATTCAAGATTGAGTGGAAGGTCAAGAAGAAAGCAAGTAGCACCAATGCAGAACCAACAACTAGAAAATGGAATGATGGGTAGAAGAAGTCATATCCACCCTATCAGCATTGTAACAAGAAAGGTCATCCACCTTTCGAAGTCTTGGAAGACCCGGATGCTAAATGCTCATTGTTAGCAAATTGAGCATGAGATTGTGTTGTAGGAATGAAAGCTGACAAAATGAGGAAGAAGGCCTTGATGGATCAAGAGGAAGAAGATTACTTGTTTGTTGCCACTTGCTTCACCAGCATGAGTTCAACAAACTGTTGGCTCATTGACAGTGGTTGTTCAAACCACGTGACGCACAACAAGAGCCTGTTCAAAGAATGGTGTGAAATTACTTCATCAATGGTTCGAGTGGGTGATGGTAAGCATATTGTTGTTAAGGGAAAAGGTACAATTGCTATCCCAACCTGTCATGGTACTAAGTTAATCACTAATGTGTTATATGTGCTTGACATAAATCAGAACCTGTCGAGTGTGGGTTAGATGGTTGAGAAAGGTTATAAAGTGTTGTTTAACAATGATTGTTGTCTAATTAAAACTGCAAATGACAATGATTTATTTCGAATTAAGATGAAAGCGAAAAGTTTTGTTCTAAATCCATTGAAGGAGGAGCAAATTGCATTCTCAGTGACTCAGGTTGAACTTGATAGTTTGAACATCGGAGATGCAGAAGAATCTAAGACAGAACAAAATATTAAGAAAAGAGGAAGGAAGCCAAATTCTTCAATGAATTTGATAAAACCTTCTGATTCTCCTATTGGTTGTGAGCAGTCCGAGAAACTGTCTGCCTCCAAAAAATGAAAACATGACTCCTACTCAGCTTTCCTCATCGAAGGCATTGGAGAATCAGTCTTCATTTGTTGCTTCTCCATCACTTGGAAGGAGCCTACCTGATGAGAGTCACTTCAGGAAGGTTGGAGAGCCAAGGAAGAAAGACAAATTGAATCAGGAAGTGAGGAAAAGGTGACCTGGGAAAAGGGGTGATTCTGGGACTGCTGATGAGGATAAGACTCCTATCACCATGATTGACTCAGTGAAAAACCCAGAGAAGTCGGGCGAGAATTGGTGTTTGGAGCTCCTAAATAAGAAGGAGTGTTAGAATTAAATGTTTAGGGCTATCCAGATTTTCCATTTTCATTTAGTTGTTGATTTTGTTAATTAGTCCCAATTTGTGGGATTAGTATTTGATTTTATATTTTCAATAATGGCTTGATTTTAGGTCATTGATTATAGTATTTTGATTTTCCTTAATCTAGGACCTTAATTTTAGTAATTTGTTTCCTATCTTTGTATTTAAATTGCTGTAATTCTTCATCTGAGTGAATTAAAATTCCATACTCCATTGTTCTTTCCTTTTTATTTCCCTCTTCGTATTTTCAAAACTTCAACGCATGAGCAATCCATAAAGAGACGCTCACATGTATACAAATAATAATGAAAAAATCGATGTACCCACCATGGGAGAATAAAGAGCTTCCAACGCCAAAGAAAGGGGATCCTGCGGCAGCAACTGTGGATGTGGAGCCGCCTAAAGTTGAAGATGACTGAGTTGCACTACTACCGGTCAGCGGAAAACCTGGTTCAAGAAAATCAAGTAACAAAAAAATTCAATGAATCCCAAAAAGACTAAAACCCATCAAGAATCCCAAAAAGATAGGAAGAAGAAGTTAAACAGCATAATTAAGAATAAGGGAAAAAAAAACCATAAAGAATCTCAAAAGTTGCAACATGATGAGAATCTTGCCATTGCTATGGCTTGTGGAACCCAACATGATGACAATCTACCGATTCTTGCTGGGGGAACCCCGCATTGACTTCCCACGTATATCCTCACAGCGTTGCGATAATCACACAAACATATCTACATATTCATATAAGCACAAACATGGTTAGGTGATACGCTATACACTCCATCTTCAACGTCGAAACTAAAGCGAGTAGCTTAATTCCCAAGCTGTGAACTTGTGATTACGTATCCACCAATTACATCGTCACTGGACCCAAAGCCCTTCAAAGTTCAGACCGCCTCTGGCCCATGGGCTTCATGGCTAAGCCCACTACCGTAGCCCATCCAGCCCAAAGTGTACAGATTCTTTAGTGTTCTTGATGTGGTTCTGTTTAGCGCCTTGCTGCTAGGCAGAAGCGGCTCCGATGGGAGTTGTTAAAAATGGGATGCATGCGGACTGCGATACGAATAGTTTTTGGCATATGAATAGTTGGGTCTTTCCGATGGTAGGTGCGAAAATGGGGTGTCATTTAAGAATTGATGTTTTAACATTAAAAAATATAATTAAAGCACACTTGAATATGGGATGAAATAGCCAGTTGAGAGGTACGGTAGCGCAGCCGTATTTGCAAACTCTGCATTCTCTCTCCAAAGTTGCCAAATATCTTGTGTAATGCTGGATGGCATTTTGGCGCATGCAACAGTACTTTCGTGGGCTTAATTTTTTTGTCTTTGGGGTCTTAATTTTAAATTTGTTATGAGGATGGCACCACGATAGCCTTCGAATTGGAGTTGCTCTTAATGCCCAGGGGTGACAATTCGGTGTCGATGGGTCGTGTTCGTATCGTGTCGATGTACGGTCGTGTCGGCGTTCGTCGGCTTCAAACCCGACATGAATAATAAACATGTCGGCGTTCATTGCTTGCTTGAATTTATTATTAGGTGGTAGCGGTCAGCGAATATATTGCGTTAATTTGATTATTTAAATAATAAGAATTATAATTAATCATTCAAGCATGTTTAACACAAACAACCTATTATATTTAATATGTTTATTAATTTTATTATTTAAATTAATATGAATTATAATTAATAATCCATATTTAACACAAATAACTTATTAAATAGGTTAATTAGTGTATAATAATTAAACATGTCGAGTCGTGTTAGTCGGTCAGCGAATATGACCGCACAGTAAACGTGTAGGCGGATCGGCCACGAACCAAAACACGATTATCTCAGCTTAAATGCGCACTTGGAGTCTTTCCGGTTAGGTGTATGCAGTATTCACGTGTCTTGCCAAATTTTGCAGTACTACTTAATACGTACGGAAGAGTTTTGGTCATCTGTACGGCATTGCGGCTTTTCTTCACATCTGCGTGGACTAATACTAATATATATATGGTGATTGAAAATTGTGTTTTCGCTTTTCATTAGGTTTTGGACATGAACTTCTCAGCGCATGATGCAGAGTAGCGATAGTTACTTGAACCAGTAGAAGAGTTATTTAAAAACACTGCACGATAGGTGGAAGAAACCTCTTAGGCAAGTATCGGCTCCCGCATCTGGTTGTTTGTGGGCAGTATCGTGTCCACCATAGAAAATTTACGGATGTCAGGTGAATTTCCCTTTCGCATTTTTATATCTTTCACTCTAAAATCTTTCTCTTGGGAAGTCGGGTAGTCATTTGCAAATACGCTCCAGGTTCTCGATAGAAAGCATCAGCGATAGATCTTGCCCAGGCTGATAGGAGGCGACCCAACCCCAAAAGATGGCGCGATAGATGGGAGGAAGCTGTCGAGTCTGGTGCAAGTATTAGTCGCGATTTGCGTGGACTAGTTCCATCTTCACGCTTGGTTTATGATTTTTGTGTATCTTCCAAGGGAAGGAGTCAAAGCCATTGGCGGACCTAGCATTAGGCCCTCCCCCATCCTTCATTACGCCTTCCCTGAATCAATAAGATCTTATACCATTATATGCTATAATTCCAAGTTTTTCCCGAACTAAATTTCTGGATGGCACCACTGGTCGAACGAATCGAAGCTGTTTATGATCGATCACCAGTAGTCTCTGCAGGAACAATGTCCATCCCTGAAGTGATGGAACCGAACTCGGTCCCTGACAATTATTTCTCGATCAAACGCCTTCGACACAAACTTTGTGAAAGAGTGGCAATCTCTACAAACTCTTAGATTCTTCACTATCAGAAGACTGGTTCCTTCTGGGGTTCTTGAAACCCCATACGCAATTGCCAACTTCTCACTGTGGAATGAGGTGGAATTTTCCCTTTCCCAACTGTAGTAGTAGTAGTCTTGGGGGTGGGATTCAGACTCTTCCACCTGAGATTTCTCCGACTCCTCCTTTGCATAACCCAGCAAGGAGGCTCTATGGACTACTTCCTCCAATTTGAGATAAATCTCTTTAGAATCGGGATGAGACTTGTCGTCTACTACGAATTTATGAACTTGATTGCCAACTTCAATCCAGCTCCAACCTGGGGTGGTCTTTATTCCTTGGCTTTGAATCAATTTTCTCATCCTTGCAACACCATGCATGTGTTTGGATTCAGCATATATCCCAGAGAGAAGCACACAATCGCCTGCGCATAGAGACCCCAAATGAACCAGTTTCCCCGTAGCCATTTCTCCTATTTCCACATTTCTATGAATCTTGCATGAACCTAGCAAGGTCCGCCACAGAACCGGATCGTCTTGAAAAAAAGGAGAGCTCCTGATGACTTGAAGCGCCTCCTTCAGCTTCCCAACACGTCATATAAGATCCACCATGCACCCATAATGCTTAATTCCGGGCTCGAGATTGAACTCAGAGCTCATCATGTGAAAACACCGAACACCCTCACGAACTAGGCCTTGGTGACTACAACCACACAACAAACCCAGGAATGTAATGGAGTTTGGCTGGACTCCCGCCATTAACATCCGTTCAAAGAAAGCGAGTGCTTCATTCCCACGTCCATGAACTCCATACCCGACAATCATCGAATTCCAAGTGAATACATCGCGCCCAGGCATCGAGTTGAAGACGGAAAGAGCACTACCCAAAGCTGCCGCATTTGGCATACATATCTATCAGAGCATTGCCCACAAAAATATTTTCCAGAAATCTCTTTTCACGAGCAAAGCTGTGCAGTTGAACTCCCATATGCAGGGCCCCCACATGGGCACAGGATGAAAGCAAGCTAACAAGTGTGAACCCGTCAAACCCCACTTTAGAAATTCTCACCTCATCATACATTCGCAATGCCTCCTCGTGCAAACCGGCCTGACAGTAGCATGAAATCAATGAATTCCAAGAGACCAAATCTCTCACAGGCATTCCCTCGAACACCTTATGTGCAGTCCCAATGGATCCATTTCCAGCATAGGACCTTATAAGATTTGTGCACACGACCACGTCTCGGTCGTACCCGAATCGAATTATGAATCCATGAACCTCTCTGCATTTTGCCTCTTCTTTAACCTGTTCGCATGCCTTGAGAAGGAATGAGAAAGTGAAAGTGTCGGGCCTAGAATCTGAAGCTGACAGCATCCGGTTGTAGTAAAGGATGGCGGCTTGTAATTGGAGTGGAGATGGGCTCAGAGAAAAGCCCCTGATCATGGAGTTCCAAGCAGGGGTTTGTGGGTTGTGAATGCGATGGAAGACGAGCTGTGCGTACGGTAAGGAACCAGAGACAGACACAGCACAGAAGTTGAGGAGTCTCTCAGAAATGCAGGGGTCGTCCTGGTAGCCATTGATGAGAATGTGTGCATGAATTTTATGAAGTTTTCTCATGCTGTTACATCCTTGCAAGAGAGAAAGGATGGCCTTGCTTGTTGCCATCTTCAAATGTGTGAATCTAGAATTAGAATTGGAATTGGAATTGAAATGAAGGGATTATAATATCTTTGTCATATGATTCATATTTCCAAAACAATAAATTTTAATATATATATATATATATATATATATATATATATAATACGTTTTTTTGAAAATAATACTCAAACTAGTGTTTAAAACTGTCAGATTTTAACTTTAAAAAATTTAAAACTTTAAGCAATAACTGGGGTTTTAAGAACTATTTTAGGCAAAATTTTATTAGACTGATATTTTTTACACAAAAAAAAAATTATTATGTTGGGAGAAAACTCACTTACCTAACCAAAGTCTTTTCTTTCTTTCAGCAGATGCGAGGACATCCTAATAGGCTGATACCATACTTAAACAGTTAACACCAGATACAGAGATATTCCCTTTTAAGAATCCGATGACCATACCAGAACAATACTTCTAATATGGTGGTAGGTTAGGCTGGCACCAGAACATCATAAGAACACTAAAATTATAGTGATATTTCAGCATGGCCCTTATAACAACAAGCAAAGCATCGTAACAAAATAGATTGTCTCATTTCCATACATTCTCCGGAGGAACATCCTGGGGTACAAACTTGTCAAATGGCTCCGTTCCATAAATCTTAACTTTAGGTTATATAATGGCAACACAGCTATTTCTTCTTCTTGCTTCCACCGCCAGCTTTCGACTTTTTGTTAGCAGTTTGCTTAGCAGCCTTGTCCTCTGTTTCCTGTAAGATAGGTGGGCAGAAAAATGAACATTCAGAAGGATAAATCATATCTACAAACATATATAGACAGAGATTCAATCAAACAAAGAAAAACTTATCTTTATTAAAAAAAAAAGAAAAGGGCCCAGTACAGCAAGAACAGCTAGCAAATGAATGAATGAATGAATGAATAAGCTGATAAAATCTGAAAATTTATCTCGAGTTGAATTAGGGATGAACTAGTTCATTTTTCCCCATTCCTCGTTAAAAATTTACAATTACATTATATACCAACTTGTCCACTGCATTTGACTAGAATCAACTGCAAGTTAGCCTTGTGTATGATTACACAAATAATCATCTGACAGAGATTTGCGTCAAAAAAATGCATCAAAGCATATCAGTGGAGGTTTTTGTACTTCCCGAGTTTCCAACACAGATACAGATCTTATTCAGATCAGAACTATATATCCTACCAAGAAACCGGCATTAAGATCTACAAAAATTAAAGTTTGAAATGATTTTTGAAATTATGGTGCTTACAGACCTGAGTAAAATGACAATCTATGTAACAAGTATGGTCACACAATTAGCGGTATCAAGCTTCGGCGAAACAACAATCTCCTAAAGCAAAAGGAAGGTAAAGAGGTTTTCCAGACACAACTTTCACAAGGCAACCTTTTAGACATTTGGATTTGTTAAGGTAGTAATAGCTCCACCTTTTCATGTTTAGTTAATATGTTTTATATTTCATATCAGCCAATACTGAGTCGAAATGAGGAAAGTTGTTTCATAGATGGAGCGCGCAGATTGCACCCGGCGCAATGACAGGAATTGCACCCACACAATGACAGGAATAACACGACAAATTCATTCACGAAGTTACTGCAATAACGACAACAAATGTGTTGCTACATGAATTGAATAGAGAAAAGAACACATGCACTTTAAATGTTCACCAGAGTTTCCAACTTCATGCTCCAAAGCAGATACCCCGGTATAATGAAATGGAGTCCTTGGAACCTGGACCTAAAGTTTGCATGCTTGAACTGCCAATGATATATCGCTGGGACTGAATACAAACTTGCTGAGTGAAAATTTTATGCTTGATTAGTGATTTTGGAGATCCTAGCAAGCATTTGCTTTCCTGTCAGCCAGTGCAACCAAAAAATCATGATATCCAATCAGGTCTAAGCTTCTGAATAGATATGAACAAGCACTGGCTGAAGGTGTTTTTACACTTCTTTGTCAAACTTTCTTTCAAAATTTTGGAGGAATTCGTAAGCAACAATATAATGAAGAATCAATCCTTCAGTACCATTAAGCGGTAGGAACAGCCATTGGAAATTGTTTTTATTGCTTGCAGCAGTTAGAGAAGGCTTCATTGATCTCGAAGCAAATAAAAACCATTGACATGGAAAACAGACAACATAGAAAAAAGAAAGTTCTAAGATGATCTAAAGGCTTTACATATGTTTAATCTTTAAATTATCATATGAAATGGTAAATGAATAAAAAGTGTGTGTTGGATCATAATGTATCATAGCAAATCTACATTCTTACATTTAGCCAATGCAAATTTACAGTGACATAGTAAACATTCCAAGTCAAAGGAGTGAGAATAGGACTGACAAAATTATGCAGAGTATATTAAATCTCAGTGAGATGCAAAAATATGCAAATAAAAGGAAAATAGTTTTTCCTTATCCTGCTTTAACTATAACAAAATAGTAATATAATTTAAATCCAAAACAGATTCATTGAATATTTTAGGAAATTGAATCCATTATCAATATAGGTTGGCTAAGGTTTCCAAAGTGTCGCACAACATGCAACAAACAGCCTCAGTTACATGTTCTTGATTGGTGCAGCCAGATAAACATATAAACAGGCCTATGTTGGTTATACTAATGATTATAGGAACTCTTACTTCATAAATAATAGTTGATTCATAAGGTTTTCAGCAGAATGGAAGACAATGGACATTTTTATTTGGATGCTTCAACAATAAATACATAGAATGGTTAATCTTGAATTCTTAGAACCAACAAAAACTACACATGAAAGGTCAACGGTGGACCCTTAACTAACCAACTGGGATAGTGGATACATACCTTACGCTTGATGGGCATTGATGAACTAACAACTGGTTTAAAGAATGATTCTAACCTGCAAAAAGAAAACGAGGCCAATCAAACAAAGGGCAACATTAGACCACAGAAGTAAGTGTTTGTGAACTCATTTCTACTAATTTGAACATCTCTTACCGGCCCTGTGATGATTTATTCTTGGCTGCTTTGATTTTTTCTATTGCCTGATGTAAATAGACAAACCACAACAGAAAAATTCACTTCTTTGGTTTTAAAGCAATGTGACATCAAGGAAAGAAAATACTAGACATCTAAACTAATGTTAGAGGTCATGCCTTTGTTATTCTGTCACTGTTGAATCCATTTTCATTCACCAGAAAGGTTATCAACCCCTGAAAAAGTGTTAGATAACAAAAACACTTAAAACATGCCCAAAAGAACATAACAAATAACTATACAAATTTTCTAACTAAAATCATTTACTTCTTCATCTGGAGCACTCCACTTGAGGTCAAGTAGCTCATCATCAGAAAAGACATGGGGTTCTTTAAAAAGGCGCCGTGCCTCTTGATATGGCCAATCATCAGGTATCAGGTACCTGCATACAGAAAGAGATGTCACTCATATAGAAATAGGAATGCTCGATGAATGTATCAGCATGCTTATTGATCAAAGTGAATGAAGCAAATCACAGTAGACTATATATTGTTTCAGCATTACCTTCAACACCCTCCATTACCATATGTACAATGCTATTATCATTTTTTTTTTTATTGATTCATAAGAATGACATAAATTGATCTAATGAGTTAACAACAAAGAAGATATTGATAGTTCACACAGAGAACACATGACAGCTCTATTGATGAGATCATAAAGAAAACCTTCAAAAATGTTGAGGCCTTTCCACAAATTTGTTCCAGGATAACATCATTCCAAATCATGTCATAAGTGCATGAAATACAAGTTCAACCATTTCAAATCAAAAGTTCCACACGGGACAATGAAAAGCACCTTTCTCTGTTTATGTTCTCCAATATACTCTCGATGGAGCCATGTTGGCGGATGAGCTTCAATGCAGTCTGCCCCCCAATTCCTGATGCATCAAGATGATACAAAATAATGAGCATCAACATTCAATTGAAGCAGAAAAATGAATCTTAATATAAATATAGCAAGTAAAGATATTCATTGAGCACTCAATTTCAAATGAAGTAGATGCATACATTTTAACAACATATATATATGGCTTAAAAGAAAAAGGAAGAAAAAAAAAGTGAATGCAACAAGGGGAAAAAACAATAAAATATCTTATGGGCAAAAATTACAGGATATGTGTTAGGTCCTAGTCAGAGCTTAAAAATAAAAATATGAAGATGCTCTCTCCGGGTGAGAACTAACCACAAAACTTTGGTGTTTTTTCTCTCTTTCTATTAACTAAGAGATTTAAAAATAAAAACTAAATTAACAACTGCTAAATCACCAACCTAAAAAATAGGCCATTTAACAAATAAGCCACTAACATATCAACTAACCTAAAAAATAGGACACCAAGTTAATGAGGATATAATATTTGAAAATTATTCAAATTAAAAGGATAACTAACAAACCAACAAACCTAATAAACAGGACATTAAAATAATTATTCAAAATTATAAAAAATACTAATTAAGTCTTCTCGACTTATCAATACCCCCTATTATAACTGGAACCTTGTCCTCAAGTTTCCAATGAAGAACTTCTCTTTGTCATCTTTGTTATCTTCTTTATATGCATGATTCAACCATTGCCACCACTCATTTGCTTCACCTTCCACATGAAAAGAAGTTAAGGGAACCTTTTGAGAATTTGGGGTGACTTGATAGTCAAAAAATTGCTCCATTCTAGTGGGACCAAACCTTTGGATCATCCCCACAAAATCTAAAAAATTCCAATTTTGCCAACTGAGAATCGAATAGTGGTAACCCGCCTTCAAAATTATTATGACTTTCTTTCTCTACACTTCGACTATGACATTTAAAAGAGATGAGCACATGATTATTACTTGCTTCACCAACTAGGTCAAACAACAAAGCTTTAGAAAACTTGTTGATTGTTTCCTCAATCTTTGCGAGATTATCAGCTACTCCCCCCTCCACTATGCGAAATCAGCATTGGAGTTCCTTGAACTTAGCTTCCAAATTTTCAATGCGCTATTTGATTGTTGCCATTACAATCTAGCTTTGATACCAATGTCAGGTCCCAGAGCTTAAAAATAAAAAATATGAAGATGCTCTCTCCGAGTGAGAACTAACCACAAAACTTTGAATTGTTTTTTCTCTCTTTCTATTAACTTCAAAAGAATTTAAATACAAAATAAATTAACAACTGCTAAATCACCAACCTAAAAAATAGGCCACTTAACAAATAAGCCACTAACATATCAACTAACCTAAAAAATAGGACACTAAGTTAATAATGATATAATATTTGAAAATTATTCAAATTAAAAGGATAACTAACAAACCAACAAACCTAATAAACAGGGCATTAAAATAATTATTCAAAATTATAAAAAAAAATACTTATTAAGTCTTCTCAACTTATCAACATGCTAGAGAAAATTGAGTGTTTTATGCAAGCTGGTGGAGGGTGATCTTCAAGACTCAAAACCTATTTTCCTTCAGCTTTATTAACAAAAAATGTGGTTGGAATTAACGTTTATAAATAATGCAAGTTGTTATATTATATTGATAAGATTAGAAAAGGGTATTAACTAAAAATATGCTGGAGGTTTTAGTAGCTTTAGTTCCTTTAAGTTGATGCAAACCAAAAATGAAACATGTTATGGTGAACTTTTCAGAACAGTAAAGAAAGGTTAAAGACAGACATATCATTCTCCACAGGCATCTGTGAAACATTGTTGAAACAATGGAGTTAAGAGTTAATTTTTTTAAAAAGAAACCTTGACAAGATTAGGAAATTGAGACACTCCTAATCAGTGTCCACGCATCTATAGAAGTAAGCAAAAGTAGCTAATATTTGAGCTGAACAACACATTATGGAAACAGAAGTGCAGAATCCATATGAGCTAAACTAAAATAGATTGAATCTGGTAGGGACAACGAAATTCAATCCAACTTAGATTAGCATATTCACACTTGATATCCCCATGTGTGATTTTTCAAAACATACACTTTTCATACAGAAAATCCGACCCAACAAAAAGCAACATACAGAAAATGCAACCCAAAAAAAAAGCACAAAGGAGGATTGTGGAAAGATAAATATGAATAAAAAAACGAGGTCAACACACCATCGCAAGGACACAATGTAAGCAAGATTTTCCCATAAACAGGGACAAACATTTCAGTTTCTTTTTTGAATATATACAGATAAAAATAAACTTATCTGCATTTGTTAGGCCAAGAAGGATAATGCTATCAAAAATCCTTGCCGCACCGAATGCTGTCACAATAATCACACCCTGAAAGAATGCACAAGTCAATGAATTGATCCATGGTAAGATTCAGCTCCTCCAAAATCTGAAACAAAAAGCATTGTCAGAAAGAATGAACAACCAGCAATCAGATTCCATATTCAAAAATTTTAAGCACCTTTGCAACATCAAATTCGATCACTGGGATTTTTCTTGAGCTAGGATCCATTAAGTGACGAAGAAACTTAGGAGCTCCAAAAGTTAGGGAATCCATGTCTTCAGAGGCCACAGCATACACCTGAACATGTATAAAATAAATATGAACTCTTAAAATTCATTCATAACACATGTTTGGACATCCCATGGAAAGTGAATGTTTGTATCTTGTTGCAATATCATATTAAGTTCCAATAACATTTTAAGGAAAAGGCCTTTCATGGAATGTATCCAATAAAGAAACCAGGATTATCCATGCAAAATGCCTAGAAGAAAAATTAGAGATCATATTAAGGAATCCATAAAATATCAACCTTATCTGCAACAGGAGTAATCTAACTCTTATGTGATGTTTTAGCAATTCTTCAACAAGTTTTTTTTTTTTTTTGACAGATAATTCTTCAATAAGATGTGTAGAAGGCCCAAAATAATGAACTAATCATAACCAGAGAGATGCAAACCTTCCCTGATTTGCAAAGCGCAGCACACTGTGCCTCGGCTTCTGAAGGAGCCTATGGGAACCAATAAAGAAATCAAAAAATTTATACCATACACAGATGAATCCACAGAGCAAATGAGTTACATCAAATAATAAAATGTCACCTCAATTACAGGCACTCCCATCAGCCTTAAAAGCTTTTTGCAATCTTCATTGTGTTGCTTGGTCACCTGAAAGTTGAAACAAGGAGGAGAAAATGCCAGTACTGAAACAAACAATTCTAACCTTGCAAGAAAACCACTACAAAGGAAATAAATTAAAAGGGTGTAATAAAGTTAGTAATGATTACGGGTTATGAACTTGCTTCTCAAATGCATTCAGATTCACCTATACTTTTTAATGCCTCTGCTTTCAGCAGAATTTGATTAACAAGAACTGGATCACCCAATCATCTAACCCAAGCCCTGGATCAATGATTGAAAGCAATAAAAAGAACAGGAAAGAACTTACCTTCACTGTTCTTTTACTAAACTTTTCAATGTCTTCTTTATTTCCAGTCTACAAGAACAACAAAGACAGTTAGGGACAGAAGGGTTAAAGGCTTAACCTGTGCACTGACCTCAAGGCTTCTGTCAAATCTCAGTGGCATCTGCCCTCCTTGAAAAACTGCATTGAGTGTGTAGTACAAAAGCATATCAAATGAGCCCTTTGATTCATAATCGTGTTTAAAAAAAATGTAGAATAAATGGGGGCAGTGGCATAGCAAAGCTACCGTTTTGCAAGCTCTTGCTTTTTCAAATCTGGAGGCTTCCCATCAAAAACATAACTGATACAAAAAGGCGAAGAAAATACGAAATAAATGAATAACAGGAAGAAAGAACCTATTTATAAATGAAATGAACAAAGAAAAGAGTGAGGCAATAAAAGAAATACACAGGCTTTAATCCAGACTCCAGAAGCCTGATTGTCCGAGAAAACATTCCTTGCAAATGACTGGAGAAAAAAAGGAAGGAAGGAAAGGAAGAAAGACAACAAAACCCAAAAGAAATGTGAGTGAGTGTCGTGAAAAAAAAGGAAAGAATTGCAGTATGAGGAGTAAGAACAAGCACCTGACAACTTCGCCAGCCTCATTTGTGAGCATTTCAGTCCCCACTTCTTCCAACAACAATCTGCAATACACTAGCATTTAAATTAAAAATCATAAAATATAAAAAAGACCCAGAGAGAAAAGGAAGTATGTGCAGACGAGGAACTGGTAGATGCTCATGCTAGCATCTACAACGATTTCGGCCAAAGCTCTCAATTTCTGCTCTTTCATGGCCTTTGGGGCATTGTCAGCCAGAAGCTTCGTTAAACCTAGCATTAGCACGAACAAAAAAGGAAGACATTTAATCAAACCTAGAATAAAATCCGAGACATTGATGCTATAATACAAGAGTATACCTTAATACCCATGACACCAAAAGGTGTTTGGGGATTCAGAAACTAATCAAAGAAAAGAAAAAAAGGGTTCCCCGTCTCAGAGAAAAAAACAGCTGGTTTCCCGCCTTCTCTGTTATCAGCTTCCACAGTGCACATAAGGGGGGCCAATTCGAGTCCATGGTTGGTGTGGTATAAATGTATGGATCATGTCAATATTCTTCGTTCTAAATCCTACATGAATAATAAATTATTAATATTCATTAATCGCTGTCCGGGTTTATTATTAGTCAGATCGATATAATTATAAAATTTAATATATTTGTTAATTTATTATTTAAAATAATATGAATTATAAATTAATAGTGCATGTTTAACGTAAATAGCTAAATTAAATAAGTTAATTAATTAAACCATAATAATGAAATCGTCAGTTACGATCGAATTTGTGTTAAATAGGTCAGTGCGAATATGGCTCGTTTATTAAACGTCTTGAAGCGGTCGGCTCTGAATATATTTTGAAATAAGATTATAATTAGCACTAAGCGTATAAAAGCATATTGGTTCGTATCGTATTCGTATGTGTGTCGAATTTTATCGGCGTTAGTTAAAAGTCGTTTAATACTATAAAAGTTTTGGGCACCCAGACCGGAACCGAGTTTTCTCTTTTATTTTAGTTGTTGGGCCTAGATTTGGACTTTGATGAAAATCTAAATTCCAAACCTAGCCCAGGTCTGGTCTCGAGGCCCATCTAAGCTCGTCTAGGACGGTTCTAAGCCTAATTAAGGGACACAAACTGGCCCATTTACATGCCTATACGTCTTACATCAGCAAACATTATTGTGATAGTCATCTTTAAATATAATTTTGATGTATAAATTATAAACCTTTTTATATGGTGAAGGACCCAATTTGGATTTTCTCTTCAGGGGCCCTTTCGGTACTCCTACGGATTTGAGAAAAAATTTCTTTTAAATCCTTTTAAAAAGTGAATCCATAAAGCAAACTCGTTCATACAATTATGTTTTCCATTAAAACTTTATGAAACATGGTGGGAAAAAAAAAAAAAAATTTTAACATTAAACCCTTTGTATCTGATTAAACATTTATGCGTAAAATCGGCAATTTTCGTTGTTTTAAGTATATTTAAATTCTGGCCTTTATAATAAAACATTTTACCTTCCGAATAATGTTCATTCTTTCCTTTGTCATTCGGACATCTGTCATGTAGCGATTTTAGTCGAAATTTAAAATCATTTTCTGAACACCATAAAAATATAAACAATATTTTTATAACCGTTGAGCTTTCGAATCAAGGATTACGCTGGCAAGCGCACGTACTCTACCGCATAGGATCAAAGTTCGTTGGTTAACCTTTGCTTACTTAGATGGAGTTTCTTCGTTAAATGAGCTTAAATGCCATAAGCAGAAAATAATACCGCCTCTGGATAAAATGCGAAAATATTTCATGATCGTTCAATCATAAAATTAACCATGGAATACTCTAATTAAAACTTATTTCCTATCATGAATATGTGGAAGTATAAGGGATTGCAGAGAATATTTTACATTCTTTCGTCGAAATATATTTGCAATCGTTGACAATTTAAGCCTCCGCAGTTCCGTTCAGTGATTCAGTTTCTTTAGATTCGATATTTAACCTGACATTTGATTTTGGCCGTTTTCCGTGCCCTTTATTGTTTGTGATTCAGTCGTCGCATAACTCCTCGAAATAAAATTCTTGTATGACAATAATTCAAGAATCCTATACTGTGTCTGTGTTTTATGGTCGTAGATGTCGAGCGATAATCCTAAAGGATCTTGAATTCGTGATTGTGGGTGTGAAAGCGTATCATAGCGTTTAGTAATTTTATTTCTCTCAAATTACAAAAGAATTCAAATACCTTTGAAACACTTGTTTAGTTAGCATGAATTTTATTCTATCCAGGAATTGGAATATGAAAATTTTGATGTATTATAATATTTAGTTTTCGTTTTTCGGAAAATACGTTTCGTACTTGAATTTTGTTGAAAATGCGTTTCGTTTAATGATTTGGTTAATTTGGTTGAATTTAGTGAACAAGGAAAGCGACTTTGCGCATTTTCGATTCGTATATAAAATGTTGAAAATAGTGGTCATTTCTTTGTTTTGAAAATTTGTTTTTCGTCTTGATACCAAATGTGCGCGTTTCGCTGTTTTGAAAAATTTGAATAGAGAAAACGAAAATTCCTACCCTCTTAAACGGGCGCTGCTCACATTACAGAGGGTATTCGCTCTGTTCGCATTCCGCCCATATTAGTAGTGAGCTCAAGGTGGTTGGTTATAGTTCGTTGGTATGATGACACATGTTTGACTGTACAATTTGATTCTTGAAAAGTTCATGAAGAACTTTCTTTTATTTATTTAACTCTTCTCGTGGATGTAAGATTTCATAAATGAAATTCAAAATTTTATAAGTTTGAGCTTTTAAAAAGTTGGTTGTTAAAATTAAGGCAAATAATTTACAATTAACCCTAGCTAATTCCGCCCATCAACCCCACAAGATAATGGCATTCAGATTCCCAATCAATTCCCTATCCAATGAAGTAATTGTTTAAGATGATCACATATGCCAAATATTGTCAACCTTCCAATGGATCCATATATATATATATATGACTTTTGAGGTAATAACAAGACATGGTTTTTGTCATATATTTAAGGAAACTTGGACTGGAGGGCTACAGATTCTTCACCCCAACGAGAGCCTTCTGATTTCTGTCTGTAAAACCTAGAAAAAGTAATTGGATTATTAATTAGGTAATCATATTTGACAATAAGGGTCATGATCAATGTCTTAAAAATCATATCAGTGACTGAATCGAAAAAATTATTAATTCATGGTTTAAGGGTGGAATCGATTATCGAATCACGATCGAACTAAAATAAACCCGGATCAAAAAAATCATCAATCAATGGTCTAACTGATCGAATCGACCAATTCGATCCAATTTTTAAAACATTAGTCATGATCATCCGATACAGTTCTTAGATAATCTGAGAAATAAATCATGGAACTCTTTTTTCTTGAGAAAGAGGACCGGGGATGACGTTCATTAATTCATTTGCCTTAACTCAACTAGCCTATCTATTTAGCACGGTTGCTTTCATATGCATAGGATCCTATATATATATATATATATATATATATATATATATATATATATATATATATATATATATATATGATATTGCTTAAAAGCGTTTTTTCGTGTATACACAAATCGACTCAAAATACCTCATGATCTAAAAAAAAAAAAACTCTTATCTTAATTTTTTTCATTCACGTGGTAACAATTACAAAGGAAAAAAAGAACATTCACTATCATTATAGTTTCTTATATATCCTCATAGCATCAATTAAATTTTTATATTGATCCGCTCCATGTATATAAAAATCCTACTAGTTATTATTGTTTTTTTGTCTAACCATGAAGTGTTTTGAGTGAATTCATACATACAGGAAAAGTGTCTTTAAGAATAATAAAATTATATCACATAACATAACTGTAATTCCGGAACTTGAACTAGAGACTTAAGTGGTTACTATTAGTGGAATGTATGAGTACCGTGGCCTTTACACCTAAACTCCTTTCTTCCCGATAGGCGAGAAGTCCGCCTTTGGCACATCGTGTAAGGCTCAAGCTGGCTTATTAAATAATTAAAATCATCTGAGAAACTAATTAGACATGAGAGTTTTAAACCCCGTCTATGATACGAGTCCTCGAATGAGCCGTGCTTACCGTATGAAGGAAGTTAGATTTATGGACAATACGAAAATATGTTATCCGCAGTTTCATAATTTTCAAATCTCTTACGTCTCAAAAACATAAATCTTTAATAAGGGAGAATTAGTTTTTGATAAAGAAAGAGAGATCTTATCACCAAGAATATATTTCCTATAATCAAGAAGAAATTATAGTATAAAACAAAAAAACTCCCCATGAGAGAAATATATGCGGCTTATTTCTTATTAAGCAACAACACCAAATGGCATTTCTTGGCTGTCGTTAGAGACGGCCGTGCATGGCTATCGGACCCAATTTTTTAAGAATTTACATCGCATCGCTAATACCCCAGAAGTTAGACGATCCAAATCACTAGAGGATGAATACTTTATATAAAATAGTCGCTAATAACTATACAAGTAGATGCCTTAGAGGGTTCCATCAAACAACATGATAGATGCCAGCTAATTTCCCTTTGCAGTCGAGGACAATTAACCAAATGGGAAATGAAATGGGCTGGGCGATGGATATTATGCATTTCACCCATTATAAACTTGGATTCTTACGCATGTGATGTATGTTGAATTGTCCTCTAATCCCTCCACGATCACCTAAACCATCTCTCATCAACTCTCCATGATGGTAAGTTGTAATCTCCATCTCATGAACCCATTTTCATCATATTTATTCAACATTTAATCAATTAGCTCTCTCATATGTACATGTACTTTCTGGTCACAGGGAGGTCGGGAGGGTTCGTCGGCAGGCTATAAGACCTTTTCTGAAATGGCTAATAACGGAAGAGGCGGATTCAGAGCTACCATCTTCATTTACAGTAAGCTTATATCGTTAATATTATAACATCGATCCAACAACTTCACCTCATCATTTTAACGTATATATTAATTCTTTGATTTCTTGTACAGTCTTGACTTCACTCGAGAACATGGGTTTCATAGCAAACATGGTTACCTTGTTCACCTACTTCCTTACCGTGATGTTCTTCAATTTGGCCGGCGCCGCTAACACCCTTACAAACTTCATGGGTGCAACTTTCCTGCTGTCCCTCGTCGGCGGCTTCATTTCGGACACGTTCTTGAGCAGACTTAATACATGTCTTATTTTCGGAACAATTGAATTACTGGTATAGCTACTTAATTTCAATGTGTCGGTAGTTAAAAGGGCGAAACTTTCGCAAGAACTAAGCTTCGTTGGATTTAGGTTTAATATGAATATCGTCTTCGTATTACTCTTATCCACGTGCATGCGGTCCACATACCTTCCGCAGCTCTCAAAATTAACATGAACCAGTCAGCGAATGAGAATCGAAGATATTGAATTTGTAAGGGAAATGTAAGTTCGAACCCATGACCCATATGAAACCAAACTTTGATGATATTATCTTTAAGCGATCATTCTCGCAAGTTTAAGCGTCACGATTGAGTTTAATATGAATTTAAATGCCAGCGCATTCCTGGCGTGCATGTGGCCCCCGTACACATTGCCTCGTGGAGAGTTAAAGTTCATTATGGATTTTCAAATTAACAAATAATGATAAAATATTTAAATTTATAAAAGAGGGTTGAAACCTTGAAACACACATTGACCGAGTTTGATCTGTGCATGCTCCATTTCTTAAAAATTTGAGGTTGTTGAATTTGAATTTAATATGAATATGAATATTGTGCTTCATATTCCTTTCATTTAAATAATCTAGTTGATCGATCATGATTCATGGTGGAGTGTTGCAGGGTTTGATGCTGATGACCATCCAAGCTTACTCGAAGAAATTGCAACCGACCTTTTGTGGCTTCGATAAGACAAGTTGTGTTAAGGGTGGCACAGCAGCCATGTTGTACGTTTCCCTGTCTTTGTATGCGTTGGGTTCCGGTGGAGTCAGAGGAGCTCTTCCGGCGCTGGGCGCCGACCAGTTTAACCAGAGCGATCCGAGTGAAGCGGAAGCTCTCTCCACATTTTTCAACTGGGTGATTCTCAGCGCCACCGTTGGAGCGTCGGTGGGAGTGACGGTGATCGTGTGGGTGAGCTCAGACGTGAAATGGTATTGGGGTTTTTTCATATGTTTGGTAACTGCTTTCATTGGTTTTGTTGTTCTTGCCTGTGGGAGGCGTTTCTACCGCATTCAACCCCGTGGACAGAGCCCAATCATTAGGGTTCTGCAGGTGATCTCTCTTCCTCTTAAACATTCAAAATTTTAAACATTAATCAGACGTAATGCATTGTAACGATTCGGCCTAATTATATATATATTGTCCATTTAGGTGAAGAGCCTCGCGGAGTTTAAACGAGTTCTTAAGATTTGAGAGAATTAAAATGCTGTTTAGTGTTAGAAGCTTTTCTTATTACTTAATGTAGATGTGGCAAGCTTATTTCGTGTACACACAATATCTTTATTGTGTCTAATGGGATACATAGCGAATGAATGGCCTTCCTCTTGGGCGAAAACGAGACTCGCGTAAGTCGAAGATCGGTTCGTCTGAATTGTATAACGTCATTGCGGCCAATATAAATATTGTCTGCTTTTGGTCCAAGAGGCCTTCATGACTTTAAAGCCCTGTAGGAGGTGTTTGTTCCTCTAGTATCGCAATCTCGCAGGACCGCAACGAGGGCGGTGTGTTTCTGTGGGCGTGTTTGTCGTATCGCGTCGGATATGAGATTTTTCTAAGCGTATATAGAGTATGAACGCCGATTTAGTAGGCGTGAAATATGAATTTCATACCGAGCAGTAGGCGTGTTTTAAAGTTGTGAGGGCTTGCTTTGGAATTACGAGGCGATCGATATACATGGTTGGACCGGATTACTATACCTTCCAACATTAATTAATGAATTAAAAGCATTCATCTTGTTCCTTCTTGACCCACAGGTTACAGTCGTGGCATTTAAAAATCGAAAGTTGACAGCACCAGAGAAACCTGATGGACTTCATGAGATCAATGATAAAGTAACAGATTTTCCCGAGTCAAAACTCGTGCATACTGACCAATTCAGGTGATGTTGGGTTTGGTTTTTCTTTTCCCTCGTAGCAATTAGGTAACAGAAATGTAATTTTTAGAAATCGAAAAACAAAGATAAAAAGAAGAAACGCATGAAAACCCTAAGTAAGGAAAAAAAAATCATTGGTGAAAGCAAGAGAAATCCATTATTCCAAAATTTGAGTAGAAGATTGGAGTACCATAACTGTCAATTTATACAATTCCCTTAAAAAACAAGACATATTTATAAGTATACCAAGTTTATAGGTGTATCAAGACAATCCTTTTGCTATTATCACATATCCCAAAAAATCCATAATGTTAAAAACTTTTTCGGATAGAATTGGACAGAATTTGGATCAACCAACCAACCAACTCTAACAGAATGTATTATTCCGATTTGTTGATCAAGCAGGTGTCTAGACAAAGCTGCTATTCTTGGGAAAAACTCAGCGGCAAGGCCATGGGCTGTTTGCACAGTGACCCAAGTGGAAGAAGTCAAGATCCTAGCAAGAATGCTGCCCATTTTATTCAGCACTATCATAATGAACACATGTTTAGCACAACTCCAAACATTTTCAATCCGTCAAGGGAATGAAATGAATCGCCTTCTTGGCTCTTTTGAGGTTCCTGCATCATCAATCCCTGTAATCCCACTAGTTTTCATGTCCATTCTCATTCCAATCTACGAGTTCGTTTTTGTTCCTTTTGCGCGAAAGATCACTGGTCATCCAGCAGGGATCACACAGCTTCAAAGAGTCGGAATTGGGCTAGTTCTCTCAGCCATTTCCATGGCTGTAGCAGGCTTTGTGGAAGCGAAGAGAAGAATCAAGCTCGCCAAAGCCCCACCCCTTGAAAATAAGTCTGTTTTGGCTGTCCTTCCAGTATGGAGTTTCGGGATTGCAGACATGTTCACTCTTGTGGGACTGTTAGGGTTTTTCTACAAGGAAGCACCAAAAGGCATGCGATCACTGTCTACTTCCTTCACATGGGTATCACTCTCTTTTGGCTACTTCCTGAGTAGCATCTTTGTTGATCTCATTAACGCTGTAACAAAGAGAATAGCTCCAAGCAAGCAGGGATGGTTACATGGATTGGACATAAATCACAACAATCTCAATCTGTTCTACTATTTCTTAGCCATATTGAGCTGCATCAACTTTGTAAACTATCTATACTGGGCATCCTGGTACAAGTACAAAACAGAAGAACTTCCTGTTATGGAGTTAAAACCCAAGGCTTTTATCAGTGCTCCTGTGTTCAAGAAAGAAAGCACTCCAGAGAATCATGGAGCTACCACAAATGGGTCGTCAGCCTCAGCTGATCACACAGAGAATGGTGCCAAATTGTTAAAACCCAGCCTCTGAAGCAAGATGCTAATTAATCAAGTACTTGTAACTTGTAAGCATGGGTATTAATGGTGTTACATTTGCATATGATGTCATGTCTAGCTAAAAATCCACATTTCACAGCTTTGGATAACACTGTATATTTTTAATTTCTATAAAAGTGTAATAAAATTTCAAATGTTTTAAGTATGGACATTTTGTTTTCTATTGTGAAGATTTTCTTATTTGCTTTCATTTAGAAGACACATTGTCACTTTGATCTAATTAGAAAAGGCCCATGGGTGTTAGAGTACATGAAATTTGTGCGACGTGAGCCTGTCTGATTTTGCGGGTTTGGATTGAGAATAATCGTGTTAACGCTACTTAGCGTTTAATAAATGGATCATGTTGTGTTGACACACTTTAGTGGGTTTGTCGAATTAATGCGATTTAATTATTATATTAATTAATTAACCTATTTAATAAGTTATTTGTGTTAAATATAGGTTATTAATTATAATTCCTATTATGTTAAATAATAAGAATTAATAAACATATTAAATTTAATAAGTTTTGTGTTAAACATGGATGATTAATTATAGTGCTTATTATTTTTAAATAATCGAATTAAATTGGTCGTATTAAGTGATGGCTCTAACAAGAATAATAATAAATGAGTTGGGTTTGAGTTAGTAAATATTGGCCAGTATCAGTGTGTGCGTCTGGCACGGCCCATGAAACGTAATTCTTGCTTTTTGATGGAGAGGGTTTAGAACAGATAATGCGAGGTGATGAGTTTGAGCCCATTGTTCTAAGCCCAAGAAACCGCATATTCCGGACTAGCCCAGATTCAGTTTTGGCCTGCCACATCCTTGCATGTACCTAAGTAATGAATGTTTGAAGATACTATCAATATCTATCTTTATAGCCATAGGTAATTAAAGAGTCATTGCAGAAGCCCATTCATAAGTTTCCTGAAACTTTATGTAAAACAATTTACTATCTTGAAATTAAAGGAAATTTAAAACAGAAAGAAAGAAAAAAAAAAAAAAAGGTCATTGAAGAAGTTTCCTGACCAGTAAATAGTTTTCTATGCAATGATGGAAACAAATAAAGACAGACAACCAACGAACTAAAACTCAAATTTGAGATTCACAAAACTTGTAAATATATAGCATTGAAAGTATATTTTTGAGTATTGAACATGAGGCTTCAGAAGTTAATTAAATAATGGGATCAAATATCTTGGTCTCGTTATTGATAGAATTGCAGGATTGGATGAATCTGTGACGCCCGATCGGAGTGTCAGTTGTGGCCGTCGGCCGCGAATCTACGTATGCCGTGTCGTGGCGCGTGCGCGTCTTGAAAATAGCCGCGGGCTACGCATCTCGCTTTCATCAAAATGTATATTTTATCTGAAAATGATTTATTCCTGATTGTCTTTGGTCTGATTTATCTGGCCAGGTCTTTTCTTGAGAATTTTCTGGCAGAAAATCTGAGATAAGGCCGTGCTTGCCGTTTCTTCGCCTCTAAAACCTGCTGCGTCCCTTGTCACGTCTTGGTACCTAAAAAAATAGTCTCACGGCCCAGGGTGAAGCTAGCGTGGTGGAATTTATAGGTTACCACTTTTAAGTCTGTCTGTGGCATATAACATCCAGCCAGCGTCTTAATATATCGACTCCATTGCATATATTAACAAAATTAATTTCATACATCATGTTTTAGTTTATAATAATAACATGCATTCATTTCAGCGTAGAATTTAAGACGCAATCCGTGGTTCGTGCTTGGAAACGACGCCATTCATATGGCATGTTATTTTAAATGGCGATACTTAGCGCTGCGCGATTGAGCAAATCGCACAAACGGTCAGGTGGGTATCCAAGCTCTAGGGTTTGCCGAAATTTCGGTCCCGAGCTTTTGGAGTCTGTGCGGTCATCAGGGCTCGCCAATCAAGTCATTCTACATGTATGCTTAAAGTAAAGCGAGTAGGAGAAAACCCTACTGTTAAGATTGTCGAACTCCCAAAGCCCCGGAACCAGCGTGTAGTCGCCAGCGTGGGGCTTGACTTGCTGCTCCTTGCCTCGCCGGAAGCCGACGGTCCGATCGCCGGGAATTTTAGAGAGAAGGTGGAGCATACCTGCTGCAAAAAGCACTCTTTCTTCACCATTTCTCATACCGGTTGGTCTCACTTCTCTCTTTCACCTCTGGCCGGTTGGGTCGAGGTTGGTCGAGGCAAGGAGTCTATCTTAGCGTATTCGTTACGTTGGATATTAGGATTCTGTACTATCCTTTATCGAATCCCTGCGCGAGATTCTGATAAATGTGATCTTGTGTGTCTGAGTGGTAGAAGCATTTCGAGTTTGAGCTCTCGTGGAGCAGTGCGTGTTGGCCTCTTGGAAATTGCATAAAACGTCTTAAGTGTCTGCATCTCTCGGTCTTGAAAAATGTGAAGTCCCTGATTGTCACCGGAATTCGTGGTAAGTAGATTTGTAGGCGGTCAGCGGTGTCGTCAGTTTAAATCATTCGAATCACAGAAAAATTCCGGTTTGGCCAAAATTATCGTTTTATAAATTCGCTTAGAAATCACGGATTTTTCGAGTCACCAGCGTAATTAATCCGGCCGGAAGGGATGGGATATAGTTCGCAGCGCCCATATCGGCCAACGTATTATTAGCAGCGAAACGAAACGAAGCAGCAACCCAATCATTAAAACTCCGTGATGAACACTATGATAAAGGAGATGCGCAATTGGTGGAGAGAGTGAAAGAGAAATCTTGGCTTATCCCCCAGCTGTTTTGCTCTAACTTGCTTTTAATTTTTTTGAAATTGACTAAAATTCTAAAACAAGTATATATGGAATACTCAACCACCCTTCTAACCCAAGTACTTAATTAATGCTCCAACTGGTCTCTTCATTTGTTTTAATTGCATTACATATTCTCCATAACCCCACAGAACATAGCCAGAATTAATAGAGGAGGGCGCACCGACAGTAGACAGTTTTGGATTAATCTTAAATTCATCAGCAAAGATAAAAACAAAAGAAAAACCAGCCTTTGTTTTAACCTATATATGATCACTAGATTGTTTAATAACAAATTAATGTGAAGATGAATTAAATAAATACCGAGGCGGTTGGTTCTTGTGATTGACAGCGGTTGGTGGGGTGTGTGCGCGCGCCAACAAAAGTCTCAAAAAGTTGCATGTGATTATGGGACCAACCTCTCATGTATAAAGGCTCCCCTTTTCATGATTAGATCTTGGGTTCACCATTACATGTTGTCCCCCGTCCCCTAATAACATGTTATCATGAATTATCAATTTTTACCATGCCCTTTTGACGTTAATGGTCGATTTCTTAAAAAAATTCAGAGACCATAATCATATCCATTTGGTTGCCTACCACTTTCCCTTTAGTTAAAGGCCAATAGACTCAAAATCCAGTTTGAAAATGGGGAGAAGCCCTATTAATCATAACATAGATTTATGCACCGCCTACATCATTTGACCGTCCGACATCAACCTCTTTGCATGAGAATTTAGTGCTTTCCTCACCGAAAACATGGAGTCAACAATTTGGCACTTGTTAAAATGATGTTCGTGTAAATTAGATTCGATTTTGCTCTTGGAGCATGTGAGTCGGGTTGTTAGGTTAATACGACATTCCGGAATTAGGATTGGGTTGAGCCTATAAAATGACAGTCTGATGTAAATTAAGATCTGCTGAGAACTTAGTTTCACCTTGACGACATGGGTTTGTTTCCGTGTCAAGCGGATTTGGATTGGCTTATTTCCCCAAATTTTGTCTTAGGGCGATGATTTGAGAACGGCCTGCGCAGGTGAGCGCAAGGTAAACAGCAAAATGATAGCCTTATGTAAATTAGGCCCGACTTGGTATTGTCCAATTTTGCTCTTAGCTTTGTTCGATCGGGCGGTCCTAATTAACAGATCTAACCCAAGTATGAAAAAAAAAAAGAAAAAAAGAAAAAAGAAAGGTGGGTGAAGATCAACTGTAATTTTAATGTATGTCCCAATTGTGCCAACCTCCTCCCATCAATAAGTATGTACAATCACAAGTATGTACAATCATGGCTTGTCTGTTTATGTATACATCTAGGACTGAATCTTGTGCTTTCAAATACAATTTAGGAATAGAGGTTGGAGTGAAGGCAAAGGAAGGGGTTTTGAAAGCCCAAATGTTGGGTAAGAACTAAAGGACTAAGAACTAAAGACTAAGGAGGGTTTGTTCACTTCGAACATTCCAAAACCTTGCTTGTGTTGTGAGTGTTGGGAAAGTAATAAAGCAAGCAGAATCCTCCTCCCTCAAGCCAAATATGTTTTGGCCCTTTCCCTCAGTAAATCTGTCGGCAGGGAACAGAATCCCAAAATGCCCAACCCTTTCTCTTAAAATCTCTTCCATTTTGTGTTGATAGCTCCGAATGTATGATATTCAATTACCAACAAGCAGAAGCAAAAATGGAGACTTGGACAGTTGGACGTGGATGTAGAAATAGACAGACTAATCAGGACCACAGTAGAGACTAGAGGAGAGACCATATCATTATTACGTATACGTCTCACATTATGTTGAAGTGAATGCAGAGAAAGAGCTATGATCAAGATGAAGTTTTGCTATTTTTAAAATAACAAAAAAAAAAAACTAATTTAGTTTATGTTTGAAAAAAAATAATCCAAATTCACGCATTCTAATTATAACAGGTGACTACGATTTTAATTTTTTTTTAATGTTAAAATCATAGTTATTAACTAAGAATTTAAGTATTAATTTGAACATTATTTTTAAAAACTTATTACATAATAGGTACTAGCCTATTAGGTGGGAGAGTCCATTAAGTTTAAGTACCATTTTATACTTTTGTATGAAACAATATGAGATATTAGGTGAGAGAACCCATCAAGTTTAAGTACCATTACCATTCCATACTTTTATTTGGAACCAATATAAGATCGTATCATTCCATATCCCCTTAAGAAAAGGGATGACTGCATACTCTAGCTAACATTCATTCTGGACCCATCTTTTAAGGCACTGAACAACATTCTTCCGCTAGATATCGATTTTTAATGAAAGTACCAAATGATAAGTACTCAAGCCTAATAGAAGTACATAACCAAATGATATGGGATCGTTTCAATGTACTTTTAAAAATGTATTATTTTGAAACAAAAGTCAGGAAGATGTATCAAATTATGTCACTATATAACTTCATCACAGCTGTAAATGTGTTGTTCTCTCCCACACGGAAATATCTCTACTAAAATTAGTACACCCACAAGTCACATTTGACAGAGCCATGAGTCCAAAGCCCCATAATTAAATCACAAGCTCCATAAGGATTCCTAACGTGCAATGGCTGATGCCACCATGAGCTAATCAACGTCCATTTCTATATTACAATACTATTTAGTCTTTGCTTTTGCAGTGTGGTGTCTCCTTCTCTCTCTGCATTTATTTACACAGAATCATATTTGTTTGCCTGCCTTGTGATTTCTGCTCTAAGTAAAACAAGGGAAGAAAAAAGTGGGAGATTTAAATTTTAATATCAAATCTTTCTCATTTTAGTCTCATTGGTACCTGTTTTGGATGAAAAATCATTCAATGCAGCAGTCCTTGGGGATTATATAGTTAAATCCAAAACTTGGGCTTTCTAAACTGCCCTGTACTTTTCAAGATTTGGGTAGTTGAGAGAGGGAGAGAAGAAGGAGCAGAGCAATGGTGAAGGTGTTGGGTGTGGTGGTGAATGCATTGTTGGGGTGTTTTTGTGCAAATGGGTTTATGGTTTGAGTTGAAAATGGGAGTTGGGTACATGGTCTTGACGATTTGAATGTTACAGAGCTCTCATTCTCAGACTCTTATGGAGTCTCTGCTGCTGCTTCGCCTATGATGGTAGGCTTAACCCTTATCCAAGGTGCTGCTGCGAAAGGGGCAGGTATTTTTTTCACACTCTTCTTTACATATTTTTGCTGCTTGACTCAGATGTACCTTGCAATTTTTTTTTTTTCAAAGAGGAAAAAAAATTGCCCTATCAAAAATATTAGATTATTCCACCATTGCCCTACCATACCTCCAATGAGATTGCTTCTGGTTGGTGGGATCTTGATTCGTTTGTTTTTTAAAAAACTTCTTATTTATTTTAACAAAATTTTCATTTTACCAAAAAAGCTGTTTTTTTCCCTATTTTTTCCTGTACTTTTTTCTTCTGACATTTCGATCTGTTTCTTGTTCTTTTGATTAACTCCCTCGCTTGCAGTCATGTCCAATGAGTTCACTGGTCTGGCTGAGATTTTCTTTTCTTTTTTCTTCTGCTGTCTGTGTTATTTATCAACTATCACAATGCTGCTAGTAATTTTGCTACTGTTGTAGGTGATGTGGTAGATTATGTTAGTTTACTTTTCTCACACTCTCCTTTATCTATTTGATGGAATATTAGCATTATTTTCCCATTCTCTCATCTTTCTCATCTGTTTGCTCCTCCTTTAGTTGCAATCCCTATTTCATATAAATATACTGAGTTTACTCTTCATTTTCCTCCTCACAGTCTTAATTTCTAAACTTGTTAATCTTTTCCCCAATTTGAATAGCAGTGAGCTGAGATGCTTAGTACTCAGAATCATCAAGTCTGGATTCCTTTTGGCATTACTGATATATCTCCTTGTATTGTAAATTGTTGCAGTTTGTTTAGATGGAACATTACCAGGGTATCATTTGCATCGTGGATATGGGTCAGGAGCAAACAGTTGGCTCATTCAATTGGAGGTTTGTGAAGCAGAGTTAAATTTTTACTGAAATGCTCCAATGTGAAGTGTTGAAACAGAACACCAGAATCAATCAGATTACACAACCGTACAAACGCTTGAGGGTAGGCTCAGATTGGGTCTAAGGCGCGGGGTTTAGCCGATGGTCCTAGTCGAGTTCCCTTAAGGCCCGTTGGAGGTTTTACTTGGCCGTTAACTTGAGGGGACACTTGGGCATTAGCTTGAGGCCGCCAGGGATTTGTTGGTGCATCTGGTGGCCCGGACATCTTATGGTTATAAAAAAAAAAAAGAAAAAAAAAAAGGAAATTATAATCCAGCACCTAGTCAAATCTAAAAAACTCAAAGAATTCACTCAAGACCCTTTTTCCCACATTAAACTGTTAAGCTCACTCACTTTCTATCAAGATAGTTCTGATTTTCTCAAACCAATGATGCCTATCAATCATTGACTTATCAATGGAACAGTAAATGTATTTGTAGTAATAAATTACATCATACCAGATGTAACACTCATTTAACTTGTGAAACCTCATCATGATGAGTCTCCCACACTTTGGCATAAGTGCCTCGTAGGATCATCTTCACTGGTGCCCATTCCTTTCAGTACTCTTAAGTTTTTTCAATTCTGAGCCACTGCAAGTATATCTTAAACTTGCTCACTGGAACAGGTTTCGTGATTCTGCAGTGTGTACCATTGGAATTTTAAGAGATTCACTTGCAATTATATCTCTGATAAAATGCAACCTTTATGTCGATGTGCTACACGCTCTTGAAACATCTTATTCTTGCTTAGATATATGACACTCTGACCAGCACATAGGATCTTGATTGAGTTATGCCCAATCCCAAGTTCATTAACCAAGCCTTTAATTCATCAGACTTTCTTCACAGCTTTGGTTAAGGCTATGTGCTAAACTTCAGTAATTGATAAAGCTACTATTTGTTGTTGGAAAGATTCCCAACTTACCACATTACAAAGTAAAGATATCACCTGCTAATGATCTTCTCCCATCCAAGTCAGGCACAAAATCAGCATCTGCATGTACTTTTGCACAAACAACTTCATTACTTCTTCTATACACCAATCATAACATCACAGATCCTCACAAATGCCTTAAGAAACACCTTGCAGCTTGCCAATCTTCCTTCTCAGATTTCCCATAAATATACTAACAAAAATTAACTGCATACGAGATGTTAAGCCTCTTGTGAACCATAAGGAATCGATCATGCTACCGGAAGCAGTGACTTTGCCATGGTCTCTCTTCGTGGTTTTGGGTGACATATTCGAGCTTGAAATAAGGCTTCATTACTTCTTCTATACACCAATCATAACATCACAGATCCTCACAAATGCCTTAAGAGACACCTTGCAGCTTGCCAATCTTCCTTCTCAGGTTTTCCCATAAACCTACTAACCAAATTAACTGCATACGAGATGTTAAGCCTCTTGTGAACAATGGAATACGTCATGCTACCGATTGCACTCGCATGCGGCACTTTTTCCATACAAGTCTCCTCTTCAATGGTTTTAGGTGACATATTAGAAGAAAGCTTGAAATAAGGAGCTATAGGAACACTCACTAGCTTTAAATTTTGCATTCCAAACCTCTTAAGTAGCTTCCCTACATAATTTCTGTTGAGAAATTACCAGCTTTCCAAGTTTCCTATTCCTTGAAATCTCCATCCCAAGTATCCTTGTTACAGTTCCTAAATATTTCATCTCAAACTTAATGTGTAGTTGAGATTTCAATCTTTCAATCTCCTCGTTATATGTCATCTAAATACAAAAATAGATATATCAAATTTGTATATGTGAGTTTTTGAATCATTCTCTCTAATAACAAAGATTACAATCTAGCACTTATTCAAATCTAAAAAACTCAAAGAATTCACTCAAAACCTGTTTTCCCCAATGACACCCTTAAGCCCACTCACTTTCTCAGTCAAGGGAGTTCCAATTTTCTGAACCCAAGAATGCTTATCATTCATTGACTGATCGATGAAAAATTATAAGGAATTACATCGTAATATAATATAACAACCATTTAACTTGTGCTATCTCATTATAACATGAAGGAACCCGTTTCCGTTGGGAAATCTCCCATATAGTTAACTGACCACACACCTCATTCATGACATATTATTATCCTTGCAAATATAATAGTGTATCTTAAGGCCAAACATCTAACGTATAATTAATGGATATCAAATGAAACAAAAATATCTATGAATTTGTAGGAAAAACATATCGGTACAACAGGTTTACATGCTATGCCGTCAGGGTTACAAGGACAGTCTTTCAACATTGTTATCTACTTTGGGTCAGCTGTTGTTGTTGCCTTAGAAGTATAGCTGTGAATGCTTCATTGAGCTTTCTCTGTAATCTTCAAAATGATAAGAAAGTTCCATTTCCTTTGCATTATCATTTCTTTTGCTAATAGGTTGGCTGTGTCTTTGTCAGATCTTTTCAAGAATACTAATATTGCATTTGTCTTTGTCAAAGATCTTTTCAAGAATACTAATATTGCATTTACCTTGTCAAACATTCTTTGGCAGGGGGGAGGATGGTGTAATAGCATTAGAACTTGTGTTTACCGCAAGAAAACCAGGAGAGGATCATCAATATATATGGAAAAGCAGATCCCGTTCACTGGAATTCTGAGCAATAATCCTGAAGAAAATCCTGGTTTCTTTTAAAAACTTTGTCAACTTGTCAAGAGTCAAGACAATTTGATTGATGTTATTCCCATTTCTAGTTTCTCCAGGTTTTGTCATGAAAATTTTCTTATTTAATTTGCAGATTTTTTCAACTGGAATAGAGTAAAGCTTCGTTACTGTGATGGTGCCTCTTTTATTGGTGACAGCCAAAATCAGGTTGGTGGGAAAAGCTTTCCTTTACTGTTTCCCATAACAGATTAATATGATCCTACGACTGACATTCCAACCAAAATAGTTCTGAGATCCCACATTTTCTTTTATCCTGGTCTTCCTGGGAAAATTAGTGTACTTAGTTTGTACAAAATTTTTCAGTACCAAACATCATTTAATGGATGATGTTGATTTCTTTAAAATGAGTCATAATCAAGATCGCTATGGAAGCCAAAAGAAGTGCAGTTCTGAGGCTGAAACACTGATCACATTACAAATTTTATGGTCTTGAGCAATGTAAAATGGATTGTCTTGTGTTGGACAGGCTTCTTGGTAGTAGAAGTGGAAAAAGGTGTAGCAAACATGTCCTTTATGCTTATTCTGGACAGTTTGGAAGGCTAGGAACAAGGTTGCTTTTGAGGATGAGAGTTTTTCAATATAGGGTGTAGGCTTGGCTGTTTTTCTTCTTTTTGATCAGTGCCAGTGTCTATACGGATGATCCTTCGACTATTGCTGGGTTCATTGATTGGGTGGGTTGTAAGTGATCAGGGATTTTTCTTGTATATCCTAGCTGAGTTTTGTGCAGTCTTGGGGAGCTGACTGCCCTCTTCTGTAATTTCCAAGCCACTATTTTAGCGCCTTTTCTAATATACTTTGTTTTGCTTATAAAAAAAAAGTAGAAATGGATTATCTCTTTGGAGTCTTTTAGATGAATAGATTAGGTTGTGCTAAGTTAAGCCCTTAAAGCTAAAACAAGGATGCCCTTCTAGCTAATTGTTGGTTATTTCTTGTGGTTCAAATGCCTAAGGTAGCGCAAAGCCTTAAACAAAACATCAGGCTGCTCACTTTGCTGGACTAGGCTTGAAAACTGCAAATTTAGGTGTATGGTCATCTACCTCTGCCCACGTGTTATGTGCTGATTTATAGTGTTCAAGTGCTTACTTTTCTGGTTTCAGACGTGCGGTGAAGGGGCTGAAAAACACTTGCAAACTATTTGAACTACATTTTTTTAAAGATTTTTCCTGCATATTTTTCCCAAAAAATTGAAATAGAAAAGAAAGATTCAATTGTCCAAAACTGAGTGAAATTGGATATCTTAAATTGTCTGATTATCTCCATCATTCATAATCCTTTTCACTTCTGCCTATCAAAAAAAAAAAAAAAAAAAAATTCCTTCTCACTTATCAAAAAAAAAAAAAAAAAAAAATCATTCATAATCCTTCTCTTTAGGTGGAACCCCATGGTAGCTAATCTTGGTCAAGCCGAGTTGAGTTGGGTCACTCTTTTAGAATCTACTAAGGTTCCTAATTTTGTTAGAATTTGCCAGCCACCATTGTGTGATATATCATGCTTAAAAGCTTTCCCATGTACAGTATGCTTACTTGGCTAATTGTGACCAGGTGAGTGCCTACTTAAGGCTTGTGCTGGCATGCTACTGCCTAAGTCAAGCAATATATTTCAGATGTCTGGGTGCTCACCTTTGACAGACCAAAATCCAAAAACCTTCTTAACCTTTGA